>CM033361.1:12421759-12719259 GCA_019395295.1 Osmanthus fragrans
GTTACCTTGCAACAACATCTAATGTAGATGCATGAACAGGGAGGCTATCAAACTCCCCAAAACATGCCTTAGCAAAATACTGCCCAACCACAAGAGGAAGAAGTGCACAATTGAATGGCAAATTCCCAAAGTCAAATGGAGCATTTGCATAGGCAAAAGAGATGACAAAGTCCTTTCAAATAGAAATCAGCCTTGGGAAAGTTCGAATTGGCATAAATCCCTTGCATAAAAAATGCACATACCAATGTATTGTTAAAGTTACCTAGTAGTAAGGACTTCGAGCAACTTAAAGTAGTTCCAATTGAACACCTAGGCCTTCCATTGCTAAAAGAGAATAAGTAATTATCCAAGAGACCTCACCTTGGATGCAGCCAATCAAAACCTTTTCTCAAGGATCAGACTTTGCCTGAAAATAAAGAATATTGGCTCACAAACTCAGAAGAAGGGTTGCACATTTTGTATTGCAAGAGAGGATTATGCCAGCCTCTTCTTCGATCTATCGAATGAGAAGAAGCCAATTATGTGCTCAGAGACATACATGAAGGGGTATGTGACAATCGTTCAAGAGGGCCAGCACTTGCACATAATGTAAGGTCCTGAATTTTATATTCTTAAGTTGGTTGTGTAGCCCATTTAAGAAACAAGCTATGGAAGCTCGCTCATTTAACGTAATGAAAGTCCAAACCATAAGTTATTTAAAAGCACAACAATTTAAGTTATTAAGTGTAAGTAAATTTAAGAATAATGCTAAACAAACCAAAAGGATGACCTAAAGGTGTCCCCCCTCACATGGGTGTGAAGGTCCCACTTGAATAAAATAACATTTCCCCCTCATGTGTGAGGGGAATATAATCCCTTAGGTCATCCCTTTAGTTACCATAGCACAACTCTAAATTTAATGAATAACTGGGTTGCCACAATGGTCATCTACATGGTATTTCACATCTGCAACCCAGGTTGGAATCAACATGAAGATTTTTTATAAATTATTTTTATAAAATTATTTTTGAGTTAAAAGCTCCTCATTTTCCATATTAAGAACAATTATATCGAGTTAATTGGATGAAACAATTATTCTATTAGTGGGCATCCAGAAAAAGTTCATTTTTCTCTATTTTTCAAAGGAGAATCCTTGTTTATTGATATGTTAAACTGCAATTGGTGATATTTACCTAAACTAGAGGGGTGAGGATAGTATAAAAATCAACTTTAGATTACACACTAGAAAAGAGCGAAAAGAACAAGTTTGAAGGTGTGTGAATCTCACGAGTGAGGACAAGAATATATCTGACTATTAAGGTTTGGGAATGGAACAACTTATGAATTCATGATGCTATGCTTAATCCTTCACACACACAAGTCGACTTTACATTGAAAAGGTAGACTTTAATTTCTGTATTGTGATCTTGAAGCTATGCATTTAATATCATGATTTCAATTATGAGAAAAAAATGTTTGCTTAGCTAGTTATATATTGTAGCGACCCGAATTTTCAAAATACAAATTTCATAACTTAAATCGTGTTGCTACACATTCCGTCAAATTGTAGAATTTATCTTGCGTCCGTCGAATTGTCTAGCAAAAATAATTAATTTAAGAATTTCAAAACGATTTTTAATTACAAAATTCAATATTTATTTATCGAGTTCAATTTCGAACAATTTTAAAAGTATCAAATTCTTATCGATTTAAATCCAATTTTTTATGTTCGATATTCTATTTAATATCTAATTTCATTAATTCCAAATATTACCTTTTAATTCAATTTTATTAAATCATATTAGTCAAAGAATTATCTTCCAGCACAAACTCTAGCCCAACTTCTGCCTCATTTTTCGTGCCCTACATTCACTATTCATCATCCCGTCTCTCTCGATTCCTCCTCAACCTACAGCAACTCCAAACTCACGGCCTCCCAACACCAGGAACCAGGTAAGAAACGCACCAAAACTCCTTCAATCTTTGCCCAAAAATCAGTAGAGAGTTTCACACAATCATCACCATCAATCCCAACTCAAAAACAGAATTCAAACCCACCAATTCCATCCCGTTTCCACTGCAATCACCCACGCACGAGTCACAACCACCATCACCCAAACCGACTGCAATCACCCTATTGCAATTCACACATTCCACAGTCAAACCACCAATGAGCCACCACCTCGATGCCGCGCCTGTAACCACCCAAAACGGCACCCCCGTCTCGCGAAATCGACCCCTCCACTTCACCAAGTTTCACTCAAAATTCAACCACCAAAAACCAAGAATAAGGAAGCCCAAACACTTACCTCCACCCTAGGCCACTTTTTGGCCGGATTCTCGCCGAAAAACCCAAGAAACCCGAACGGTTTAGCCTCGGTCGTCCCCCAAAAAAATACCCAATCGACCCCCCACTCGCCGACGCTACCTTACGACGGCGATAGCCTGCCTTTGACCGGAGTTCGCCCCACTTCCATCGCCTTCCCCGGTCGCCGATTTCCCCCTCCTCTTCTCTGCCTTCAAGTCGCGAGTGTGAGAGAGAGAGAGAGATAGGTTTAGTTTTGTAAATATTTTGATTTTGAGAATTTACTCCTCAAGCCCTAGCCTTTTTAAAAGTTATTCAATTTAGCCCAAAGTTTTAAAAGGTTATTATTTTCAATTCCAAAGTTTTATAAATTGTTTAATTCAGCCCCTATGTTTTAATAACTTTTAAATCAGCCCATTGAATTTCAAAAAGTTTATTTTCAGCTTTCAAACATTTAAATTTAAGTTTCAATATCTTTTCAATTAAGTCCCTAAAGTTTTAAAGTTTTAATTAAAATTTGGTATCTTAAATAATATTAATTTTATGTTTGATAGACGAGTTCGCGGGCAAAGTGTGAAGCACGGTAACATTTCAATTGTTCAATTTCCAAGAAAGTTTTCAAGACTTCGAGGTGGGGTTTACATTTAAGCAATTGTGGTTATTTGTCCATGTTAATTCTCGATGTGTGATTTTGATTGTGATGTAATGTTTGTACATATGAAAATGTTGCCAGGGACCGCAAATAGGTTCGGGATCGAAATTGGGTCCTTGGGAATGCCCACAGTGCAAAAATTTGCTAAACTTATATCATGTTGTCAGGGACCGTAAATAGGTCCGGGATCGAAATTGGGTCCTTGGGAATGCCCACAGTACAAAATTCTATAGTATGTTGTATGGATATTATTTTCACCACTGGATTGCATATTGTGACTTAATTTGGACTGATTGCTGTATCTCCACTTAGTATAATTCGTTATGCTCACCCCACTATTTTTTCACCCTTTCAGGTTAAGGAGTTTGGCAGGGCAAGGCAACGAGCGGGGCAATTTGATTTAATAGTAGATCTTTTGAATTATTAATTTTGAAACAAGAAATTTTAAATAGTTGATTTCCATTTGACATTTTAATACCGAATTTTGGTATCTTTACAAATGTTGGTTTTTGCTAATCATATTTGGTATTGACTATTGAATGTGAGAAAAAAAAAACTATTTTCGAAGTGATGTTTCCGCGTTTTGTGCTAAGTTGCTATGGATTTTTAAAGTATATGTTTGCCTTCGTATTGTGGCGACTTTTGAAAATATTTATTTACAGGTTACTTTGACTTGAGTAACGCCTCGAGTTATTAGTGAAATTGGGGCGTTACAGTGTGGTATCAGAGCGCAGGTCTACCTTTCTGTAGACTTGTGAAAATTTTCCCAAAAAAAAAAAAAAGTGTTTAGCATTTAATTTAAATGTCACCCGCTCTTGCCGCGCCACGCCTACTCCGAAAAGGTAAAATATTTAGCAAATTTTATTTATGAAGTCTGAAAATTTTCATCTGCTGGATATCATGAATTTATTATATTACCGCATCTGAAATTGATTGTTACAATGAAAAGTTACATGAGAATGAAATTTTGCTATAGTTGATGTAGTTTGAAATGTTTGAAAGTTTGTATCCAGTACATGTTATAAAAATTTCCATGAGCTATTATGTTTGGGAATTGAACTTGTGATGTGAAGTATTTAAAAAATATTTGGAAATTATAAATTTAGTCCTCGGAATTAGGCTAAAATATAAAGTAACCCATTTCAGTAGAATTTACCTTGATAAGTGATATGCCAAAAGGAACGTATGAGATAGAGATGTGGGAAGGACTATTTGTGGAAATTCAGTAGGAGAACATATTTCGGATCATAGATATTGGTTGCAATTTTATTATTTGTTTTCCTTTTGGAAAATTCGAGATAATAATAAAATTTGCTTTTAACTCTACTGTGATGTTCCTTTTAGATTTTATTATTCCTAAATGGCCATTTTGAATTTCACAACTTAGTGGATGCTGAGACAAATATTATTGTGGTTAGGGAAATGTCTCGTAGAACAAATCGAGTTCCCGTGAATCGGACTGCTGCAAGACAAGCTACCCCAGGCCAGGCTGCTACTGGCGATGCGGGGAATAATGCATTAAGGGATCTCGTGAATGCACTCCAGGGGCTTATTTAGCAACAAACCCCAACAGCTCGACGAAATCCCCATAATCCACAGGCTAATGCAGACAATACTAGCATGGTTGTTGAACAGTTTCGCAGATACAAACCACCAACATTCAATGGTCGAACAGGACCCCTAGCTGCAGAGGAATGGCTAAGGGCAATAGAGAGGATCTTTAAACATATAGCCTGTTCGGACACTCAGAAAGTGTCATGTGCTGTATTCCAGCTTGAAGAGGATGCAGATCATTGGTGGGAGTCATATCAGCGCACCAGGACTGAGGCACAACAACTTGAATTGGCATGGAATGGATTCAAGGAATTAATAATACAAAGGTATTTTCCCCAGTCATTTCGGGATCAGAAAGAAACAGAGTTCCTTGAACTTAGGCAAGGAAATATGTCTGTGGTGGAATATGAAACGAAATTCAACCAGTTGTCCAGGTATGCTACCCATCTGGTTGACACTGATATCAAGAAGGCTAGAAGATTTGAAAGGGGCTTACGCCCAGAAATTGGAGGAATCATGGCAGGTTCGGGACTCACTACCTATGCCGAAGCAATTGAGCGAGCACAAGCTATATCCTCTCGCTTAAACCTGGAAAAGACTACTCAGAAACCCGCAGAAGCACAGTGAAAAGGAAATGGGACAGTCAGAATATGGGCAAAGGCAGATATCAGAACAAGAAGGGAAAACCATGGGGAAAAATGGAGGAAAAAGCTAGCACTGAGAAACCTGTATGCCCGAAGTGTGATAAACGTCACCATGGAGAGTGCTTACTCGGCAAGGGGATATGTTTCAGATGCAAGAAACCCGGTCATTTTGCTGATATGTCCTGAATTCAAGGATAAGGAAGATGCCAGGAAGGGAAAGGCTCGAGTTTTCGCTTTAACTCAGAAAGAGGCAGAGAAAGATCCAGACGTGATGACAGGTATTCTATCAGTATTCAATATACCTGCTATTGTTTTGATTGATTCCGGTGCTACGAATTCTTTCATCTCTACTAGTTTTCATGCTAAGATTGGGAATGTGTGTGAAAGTGTGAATGATGCCTTAGAAGTTAGTATCCCTTCAGGTGAAACTATTATTACTAATCTGATGTCGAAAGCTGTTAAGTTTGAAATAGATGGGAAGAACTTAGAGGCTGACTTGTACTTAATAGACATGAGGGACTTTGATATCATTTTAGGCATGGACTGGCTTAGTTACAATCACGCTACGATTAAGTGTCATGAGAAGGAGGTGCTCTTTCAGAAACCAGGAGAATGTGAATTTACCTTCTTCGGGACAAAAGTCAAAACCATGCCCCGTGTCATATCAGTGTTGAAAGCACAAAAGATGTTGAGAAAAAGTACAAATCGAGGATATCTAGTGAGCATCACTAGTGTTCAGGCAACTGAGGTAACTGTTACAGATGTACCAGTTGTGCGTGATTTTGTGGATGTATTTCCAGAAGATCTAGTTGGTATTCCACCAGATAGACAAGTGGAATTCATGATTGACTTGGTACCTGGAGCTGCACCCATATCTAAAGCACCTTACAGGATGGCACCGAAGGAGCTTCAGGAGTTGAAGGTACAACTACAAGAACTGTTGGATAAAGGTTCATACGACCGAGTGTATCACCTTGGGGAGCACCGGTTCTGTTTGTGAAAAAGAAAGATGGGTCAATGAGGATGTGTATTGACTACAGAGAGCTGAATCGCCTCACAGTCAAGAATAAGTATCCTTTACCACGAATAGAAGATTTGTTCGATCAGTTAAAGGGTGCCGTTGTATTCTCCAAGATTGACTTGAGATCAGGTTATCATCAGTTGAAAGTTAAGGGCGGTGATATACCAAAAACCGCATTCAGGACTCGATACGGACATTATGAATTCACTGTGATGCCGTTCGGGTTAACTAATGCACCAGCTGTCTTCATGGACTTAATGAACCGAGTATTTCATCAATACTTGGATCGGTTTGTAATTGTGTTTATAGATGACATTCTGATTTATTCAAAGGACAAAGAACAACATGAGGAACATCTCAACATTGTATTACAGACACTTCGACAGGAAAGGTTGTAAGCAAAATTCAAGAAGTGTGAATTCTGGCTTGACCGAATTGGTTTTCTTGGACATGTGGTTACCGCAGATGGCATTGAAATTGATCCAGCCAAGGTTGATGATGTCACTAATTGGAAGGCACCAACCAATATAAATGAAGTTCGTAGTTTCTTGGGATTGGCTGGCTATTATCGAAGGTTTATCGAAGGATTTTCAAAAATTGTTGGACCGATGACCCAGTTGACCAAGAAGGGAGTGAAGTTTCAATGGACAGAAAAGTGCGAGAAGAGTTTTCAAGAATTGAAATAGAAATTGGTATCTGCACCAGTTTTGGCTATTCCAGAAGGGCCAGAAGGTTTTGTAATCTACAATGATGCATCGAAACAAGGTTTGGGATGCGTTCTGATGCAGCATGGAAAAGTGATTGCATACGCATCTAGGCAGTTGAAGCCACATGAGCAGAACTACCCTACACATGACTTGGAATTGGCTGCTGTAGTTCATGCTTCAAAAATATGGCGACACTATCTATATGGTAGTAAGTGCGAGATATACACAGACCATAAGAGTTTAAAGTATTTCGTCACTCAGAAAGAATTGAATATGAGACAGAGAATGTGGTTGGAGTTAGTTAAAGACTATGACTGTACTATCCATTACCATCCTGGCAAGGCCAATGTTGTTGCTGATGCACTTAGCCGGAAAGGTAAAGGACAGTTAGCTGCCTTAACCAGTCAAGAACAATTGATCAAGGATTTTGCCAACATGAGACTTGAAGTGGTAGCTCCTCCACATCACACAACTGCAATTATAGCTACTATGATTGTTCGACCGACTCTCAGAGACAAAATTAAAGAAGCTTCATTGCAGTATTAAAGGTTTTGAAGTTTCAACTGATGACACTATTATGTTCAAGGGAAGACTGTGTGTACCAAAGGATGAAGCCTTGAGGAAGGAAATTTTAGAGAAAGCACATTTTTCACCTTATACTGCACACGCAGGAGGTACCAAGATGTACCAGGATTTGCGAATAATTTATTGGTGGAGAAACATGAAGAGGTCAATTGGCTTATTTGTTGAGAAGTGTATGACTTGCCAACAAGTTAAAGCTGAACATCAACGTCCGTCTAGAATGTTGAACCCACTTGAAATCCCAGAATGGAAGTGGGAACATATAACAATGGATTTTGTCGTAGGACTTCCTAAATCAGTTAAAGGCCATCAAGCTATATGGGTCATAGTCGATCGTTTGACAAAATCTGCTCATTTTCTACCAGTAAAAATGACTTTCAGTTTAGACCAGTATGCTCAGTTGTACATCAGAGAAATTGTAAGATTGCATGGTGTACCAGTTTCTATAGTGTCAGACAGGGATTCCAGATTTACATCCAAATTTTGGGAAAGCTTGCAAACAGCTATGGGAACTAGATTGAAATTTAGTACAGCATATCACCCACAGACAGATGGACAATCAGAGAGAACTATACAGACTTTAGAGGATATGTTGAGAGCTTGCGCTTTAGACCTTGGTGGTAACTGGGAAACGCATCTACCTTTGGTGGAGTTTGCATATAACAATAGTTTCCAGTCTACTATTGGCATGGCACCGTATGAAGCTCTTTATGGTAGAAAATGCAGATCACCAATCCATTGAGATGAAGTTGGTGAGAGGAAAGTTTTGGGTCCAGAAATAGTGGAACAGACTGTAAAGGCTGTGGAAAAGATCAGAGAAAGGATTAAAACAGCACAAGACAGACAAAAGTCTTATGCTGACAAGCGACGAAAGGAACTACAGTTTAAAATTGGTGAAAAAGTATTCCTTAAAGTGGCTCCCATGAGAGGAGTGGTAAGGTTTGGACAGAAAGGGAAACTTAGACCAAGATTTATTGGACCTTTTGAAATTTTGGAAAGACTCGGAAATGTGGCCTACAGGTTGGCTTTACCGCCAGAGTTAACATCAGTACATAATGTTTTTCACATCTCAATGTTAAGGAAATATGTCCATGATCCGGACCACATTGTTAATTATGCATCCTTAGATGTTAACAAGGATATGACATATGAGGAAACTCCTGCAGTTATACTCGAGAGGAAAGTTCATACCTTAAGGAACAAAGATATCCCTTTAGTTAAGGTCCAATGGAATAGACATGGTAGAGAAGAAGCAACTTGGGAAAGAGAAGATGAAATTTTAGCCAAATATCCAGACATTCTCAATTCAAGTAAGTTTAATTTCGAGGACGAAATTTATTTAAGTGGGGAAGGTTGTAGCGACCCGAATTTTCAAAATACAAATTTCATAACTTAAATCGTATCGCTACACATTCCGTCAAATTGTAGAATTTATCTTGCGTCCGTCGAATTGTCTAGCAAAAATAATTAATTTAAGAATTTCGAAACGATTTTTAATTACAAAATTCAATATTTATTTATCGAGTTCAATTTCGAACAATTTTAAAAGTATCAAATTCTTATCGATTTAAATCCAATTTTTTATGTTCGATATTCTATTTAATATCTAATTTCATTAATTCCAAATATTACATTTTAATTCAATTTTATTAAATCCTATTAGTCAAAGAATTATCTTCCAGCACAAACTCTAGCCCAACTTCTGCCTCGTTTTCCGTGCCCTACATTCACTATTCATCATCCCGTCTCTCTCGATTCCTCCTCAACCTACAGCAACTCCAAACTCACGGCCTCCCAACACCAGGAACCAGGTAAGAAACGCACCAAAACTCCTTCAATCTTTGCCCAATAATCAGTAGAGAGTTTCACACAATCATCACCATCAATCCCAACTCAAAAACCGAATTCAAACCCACCAATTCCATCCCGTTTCCACTGCAATCACCCACGCACGAGTCACAACCACCATCACCCAAACCGACTGCAATCACCCTATTGCAATTCACACATTCCACAGTCAAACCACCAATGAGCCACCACCTCGATGCCGCGCCTGCAACCACCCAAAACGGCACCCCCGTCTCGCGAAATCGACCCCTCCACTTCACCAAGTTTCACTCAAAATTCAACCACCAAAAACCAAGAATAAGGAAGCCCAAACACTTACCTCCACCCTAGGCCACTTTTTGGCCGGATTCTCGTCGAAAAACCCAAGAAACCCGAACGGTTTAGCCTCGGTCGTCCCCCAAAAAAATACCCAATCGACCCCCCACTCGCCGACGCTATCTTACGACGGCGATAGCCTGCCTTTGACCGGAGTTCGCCCCACTTCCATCGCCTTCCCCGGTCGCCGATTTCCCCCTCCTCTTCTCTGCCTTCAAGTCGCGAGTGAGAGAGAGAGAGAGATAGGTTTAGTTTTGTAAATATTTTGATTTTGAGAATTTACTCCTCAAGCCCAAGCCTTTTTAAAAGTTATTCAATTTAGCCCAAAGTTTTAAAAGGTTATTATTTTCAATTCCAAAGTTTTAAAAATTGTTTAATTCAGCCCCTATGTTTTAATAACTTTTAAATCAGCCCATTGAATTTCAAAAAGTTTATTTTCAGCTTTCAAACATTTAAATTTAAGTTTCAAAATCTTTTCAATTAAGTCCCTAAAGTTTTAAAGTTTTAATTAAAATTTGGTATCTTAAATAATATTAATTTTATGTTTGCTAGACGAGTTCGCGGGCAAAGTGTGAAGCACGGTAACATTTCAATTGTTCAATTTCCAAGAAAGTTTTCAAGACTTCGAGGTGGGGTTTACATTTAAGCAATTGTGGTTATTTGTCCATGTTAATTCTCGATGTGTGATTTTGATTGTGATGTAATGTTTGAACATATGAAAATGTTGCCAGGGACCGCAAATAGGTTCGGGATCGAAATTGGGTCCTTGGGAATGCCCACAGTGCAAAAATTTGCTAAACTTATATCATGTTGTCAGGGACCGTAAATAGGTCCGGGATCGAAATTGGGTCCTTGGGAATGCCCACAGTACAAAATTCTATAGTATGTTGTATGGATATTATTTTCACCACTGGATTGCATATTGTGACTTAATTTGGACTGATTGCTGTATCTCCACTTAGTATAATTCGTTATGCTCACCCCACTATTTTTTTTTCACCCTTTTCAGGTTAAGGAGTTTGGCAGGGCAAGGCAACGAGCGGGGCAATTTGATTTAATAGTAGATCTTTTGAATTATTAATTTTGAAACAAGAAATTTTAAATAGTTGATTTCCATTTGACATTTTAATACCGAATTTTGGTATCTTTACAAATGTTGGTTTTTGCTAATCATATTTGGTATTGACTATTGAATGTGAGAAAAAAAAAACTATTTTCGAAGTGATGTTTCCGCGTTTTGTGCTAAGTTGCTATGGATTTTTAAAGTATATGTTTGCCTTCGTATTGTGGCGACTTTTGAAAATATTTATTTACAGGTTACTTTGACTTGAGTAACGCCTCGAGTTATTAGTGAAATTGGGGCGTTACAGTGTGGTATCAGAGCGCAGGTCTACCTTTCTGTAGACTTGTGAAAATTTTCCCAAAAAAAAAAAAAAAAAAAACTTTGTTTAGCATTTAATTTAAATGCCACCCGCTCTTGCCGCGCCACGCCTACTCCGAAAAGGTAAAATATATTTAGCAAATTTTATTTATGAAGTCTGAAAATTTTCATCTGCTGGATACCATGAATTTATTATATTACTGCATCTGAAATTGATTGTTACAATGAAAAGTTACATGAGAATGAAATTTTGCTATAGTTGATGTAGTTTGAAATGTTTGAAAGTTTGTATCCAGTACATGTTATAAAAATTTCCATGAGCTATTATGTTTGGGAATTGAACTTGTGATGTGAAGTATTTAAAAAATATTTGGAAATTATAAATTTAGTCCTCGGAATTAGGCTAAAATATAAAGTAACCCATTTCAGTAGAATTTACCTTGATAAGTGATATGCCAAAAGGAACGTATGAGATAGAGATGTGGGAAGGACTATTTGTGGAAATTCAGTAGGAGAACATATTTCGGATCATAGATATTGGTTGCAATTTTATTATTTGTTTTCCTTTTGGAAAATTCGAGATAATAATAAAATTTTAACTCTACTGTGATGTTCCTTTTAGATTTTATTATTCCTAAATGGCCATTTTGAATTTCACAACTTAGTGGATGCTGAGACAAATATTATTGTGGTTAGGGAAATGTCTCGTAGAACAAATCGAGTTCCCGTGAATCGGACTGTTGCAAGACAAGCTACCCCCGGCCAGGCTGCTACTGGCGATGCGGGGAATAATGCATTAAGGGATCTCGTGAATGCACTCCAGGGGCTTATTTAGCAACAAGCCCCAACAGCTCGACGAAATCCCCATAATCCACAGGCTAATGCAGACAATACTAGCATGGTTGTTGAACAGTTTCGCAGATACAAACCACCAACATTCAATGGTCGAACAGGACCCCTAGCTGCAGAGGAATGGCTAAGGGCAATAGAGAGGATCTTTAAACATATAGCCTGTTCGGACACTCAGAAAGTGTCATGTGCTGTATTCCAGCTTGAAGAGGATGCAGATCATTGGTGGGAGTCATATCAGCGCACCAGGACTGAGGCACAACAACTTGAATTGACATGGAATGGATTCAAGGAATTAATAATACAAAGGTATTTTCCCCAGTCATTTCGGGATCAGAAAGAAACAGAGTTCCTTGAACTTAGGCAAGGAAATATGTCTGTGGTGGAATATGAAACGAAATTCAACCAGTTGTCCAGGTATGCTACCCATCTGGTTGACACTGATATCAAGAAGGCTAGAAGATTTGAAAGGGGCTTACGCCCAGAAATTGGAGGAATCATGGCAGGTTCGGGACTCACTACCTATGCCGAAGCAATTGAGCGAGCACAAGCTATATCCTCTCGCTTAAACCTGGAAAAGACTACTCAGAAACCCGCAGAAGCACCAGTGAAAAGGAAATGGGACAGTCAGAATATGGGCAAAGGCAGATATCAGAACAAGAAGGGAAAACCATGGGGAAAAATGGAGGAAAAAGCTAGCACTGAGAAACCTGTATGCCCGAAGTGTGATAAACGTCACCATGGAGAGTGCTTACTCGGCAAGGGGATATGTTTCAGATGCAAGAAACCCGGTCATTTTGCTGATATGTCCTGAATTCAAGGATAAGGAAGATGCCAGGAAGGGAAAGGCTCGAGTTTTCGCTTTAACTCAGAAAGAGGCAGAGAAAGATCCAGACGTGATGACAGGTATTCTATCAGTATTCAATATACCTGCTATTGTTTTGATTGATTCCGGTGCTACGAATTCTTTCATCTCTACTAGTTTTCATGCTAAGATTGGGAATGTGTGTGAAAGTGTGAATGATGCCTTAGAAGTTAGTATCCCTTCAGGTGAAACTATTATTACTAATCTGATGTCGAAAGCTGTTAAGTTTGAAATAGATGGGAAGAACTTAGAGGCTGACTTGTACTTAATAGACATGAGGGACTTTGATATCATTTTAGGCATGGACTGGCTTAGTTACAATCACGCTACGATTAAGTGTCATGAGAAGGAGGTGCTCTTTCAGAAACCAGGAGAATGTGAATTTACCTTCTTCGGGACAAAAGTCAAAACCATGCCCCGTGTCATATCAGTGTTGAAAGCACAAAAGATGTTGAGAAAAAGTACAAATCGAGGATATCTAGTGAGCATCACTAGTGTTCAGGCAACTGAGGTAACTGTTACAGATGTACCAGTTGTGCGTGATTTTGTGGATGTATTTCCAGAAGATCTAGTTGGTATTCCACCAGATAGACAAGTGGAATTCATGATTGACTTGGTACCTGGAGCTGCACCCATATCTAAAGCACCTTACAGGATGGCACCGAAGGAGCTTCAGGAGTTGAAGGTACAACTACAAGAACTGTTGGATAAAGGATTCATACGACCGAGTGTATCACCTTGGGGAGCACCGGTTCTGTTTGTGAAAAAGAAAGATGGGTCAATGAGGATGTGTATTGACTACAGAGAGCTGAATCGCCTCACAGTCAAGAATAAGTATCCTTTACCACGAATAGAAGATTTGTTCGATCAGTTAAAGGGTGCCGTTGTATTCTCCAAGATTGACTTGAGATCAGGTTATCATCAGTTGAAAGTTAAGGGCGGTGATATACCAAAAACCGCATTCAGGACTCGATACGGACATTATGAATTCACTGTGATGCCGTTCGGGTTAACTAATGCACCAGCTGTCTTCATGGACTTAATGAACCGAGTATTTCATCAATACTTGGATCGGTTTGTAATTGTGTTTATAGATGACATTCTGATTTATTCAAAGGACAAAGAACAACATGAGGAACATCTCAACATTGTATTACAGACACTTCGACAGGAAAGGTTGTATGCAAAATTCAAGAAGTGTGAATTCTGGCTTGACCGAATTGGTTTTCTTGGACATGTGGTTACCGCAGATGGCATTGAAATTGATCCAGCCAAGGTTGATGCTGTCACTAATTGGAAGGCACCAACCAATATAAATGAAGTTCGTAGTTTCTTGGGATTGACTGGCTATTATCGAAGGTTTATCGAAGGATTTTCAAAAATTGCTGGACCGATGACCCAGTTGACCAAGAAGGGAGTGAAGTTTCAATGGACAGAAAAGTGCGAGAAGAGTTTTCAAGAATTGAAATAGAAATTGGTATCTGCACCAGTTTTGGCTATTCCAGAAGGGCCAGAAGGTTTTGTAATCTACAATGATGCATCGAAACAAGGTTTGGGATGCGTTCTGATGCAGCATGGAAAAGTGATTGCATACGCATCTAGGCAGTTGAAGCCACATGAGCAGAACTACCCTACACATGACTTGGAATTGGCTGCTGTAGTTCATGCTTTAAAAATATGGCGACACTATCTATATGGTAGTAGGTGCGAGATATACACAGACCATAAGAGTTTAAAGTATTTCGTCACTCAGAAAGAATTGAATATGAGACAGAGAATGTGGTTGGAGTTAGTTAAAGACTATGACTGTACTATCCATTACCATCCTGGCAAGGCCAATGTTGTTGCTGATGCACTTAGCCGGAAAGGTAAAGGACAGTTAGCTGCCTTAACCAGTCAAGAACAATTGATCAAGGATTTTGCCAACATGAGACTTGAAGTGGTAGCTCCTCCACATCACACAACTGCAATTATAGCTACTATGATTGTTCGACCGACTCTCAGAGACAAAATTAAAGAAGCTTAATTGCAGTATTAAAGGTTTTGAAGTTTCAATTGATGACACTATTATGTTCAAGGGAAGACTGTGTGTACCAAAGGATGAAGCCTTGAGGAAAGAAATTTTAGAGGAAGCACATTTTTCACCTTACACTGCACACCCAGGAGGTACCAAGATGTACCAGGATTTGCGAATAATTTATTGGTGGAGAAACATGAAGAGGTCAATTGGCTTATTTGTTGAGAAGTGTATGACTTGCCAACAAGTTAAAGCTGAACATCAACGTCCGTCTAGAATGTTGAACCCACTTGAAATCCCAGAATGGAAGTGGGAACATATAACAATGGATTTTGTCGTAGGACTTCCTAAATCAGTTAAAGGCCATCAAGCTATATGGGTCATAGTCGATCGTTTGACAAAATCTGCTCATTTTCTACCAGTAAAAATGACTTTCAGTTTAGACCAGTATGCTCAGTTGTACATCAGAGAAATTGTAAGATTGCATGGTGTACCAGTTTCTATAGTGTCAGACAGGGATTCCAGATTTACATCCAAATTTTGGGAAAGCTTGCAAACAGCTATGGGAACTAGATTGAAATTTAGTACAGCATATCACCCACAGACAGATGGACAATCAGAGAGAACTATACAGACTTTAGAGGATATGTTGAGAGCTTGCGCTTTAGACCTTGGTGGTAACTGGGAAACGCATCTACCTTTGGTGGAGTTTGCATATAACAATAGTTTACAGTCTACCATTGGCATGGCACCGTATGAAGCTCTTTATGGTAGAAAATGCAGATCACCAATCCATTGAGATGAAGTTGGTGAGAGGAAAGTTTTGGGTCCAGAAATAGTGGAACAGACTGTAAAGGCTGTGGAAAAGATCAGAGAAAGGATTAAAACAGCAGAAGACAGACAAAAGTCTTATGCTGACAAGCGACGAAAGGAACTACAGTTTAAAATTGGTGAAAAAGTATTCCTTAAAGTGGCTCCCATGAGAGGAGTGGTAAGGTTTGGACAGAAAGGGAAACTTAGACCAAGATTTATTGGACCTTTTGAAATTTTGGAAAGACTCGGAAATGTGGCCTATAGGTTGGCTTTACCGCCAGAGTTAACATCAGTACATAATGTTTTTCACATCTCAATGTTAAGGAAATATGTCCATGATCCGGACCACATTGTTAATTATGCATCCTTAGATGTTAACAAGGATATGACATATGAGGAAACTCCTGCAGTTATACTCGAGAGGAAAGTTCATACCTTAAAGAACAAAGATATCCCTTTAGTTAAGGTCCAATGGAATAGACATGGTAGAGAAGAAGCAACTTGGGAAAGAGAAGATGAAATTTTAGCCAAATATCCAGACATTCTCAATTCAAGTAAGTTTAATTTCGAGGACGAAATTTATTTAAAGTGGGGAAGGTTGTAGCGACCCGAATTTTCAAAAATACAAATTTCATAACTTAAATCGTATCGCTACACATTCCGTCAAATTGTAGAATTTATCTTGCGTCCGTCGAATTGTCTAGCAAAAATAATTAATTTAAGAATTTCGAAACGATTTTTAATTACAAAATTCAATATTTATTTATCGAGTTCAATTTTCGAACAATTTTAAAAAGTATCAAATTCTTATCGATTTAAATCCAATTTTTTATGTTCGATATTCTATTTAATATCTAATTTCATTAATTCCAAATATTACATTTTAATTCAATTTTATTAAATCCTATTAGTCAAAGAATTATCTTCCAGCACAAACTCTAGCCCAACTTCTGCCTCGTTTTCCGTGCCCTACATTCACTATTCATCATCCCGTCTCTCTCGATTCCTCCTCAAAGCCTACAGCAACTCCAAACTCACGGCCTCCCAACACCAGGAACCAGGTAAGAAACGCACCAAAACTCCTTCAATCTTTGCCCAATAATCAGTAGAGAGTTTCACACAATCATCACCATCAATCCCAACTCAAAAACCGAATTCAAACCCACCAATTCCATCCCGTTTCCACTGCAATCACCCACGCACGAGTCACAACCACCATCACCCAAACCGACTGCAATCACCCTATTGCAATTCACACATTCCACAGTCAAACCACCAATGAGCCACCAGCTCGATGCCGCGCCTGTAACCACCCAAAACGGCACCCCCGTCTCGCGAAATCGACCCCTCCACTTCACCAAGTTTCACTCAAAATTCAACCACCAAAAACCAAGAATAAGGAAGCCCAAACACTTACCTCCACCCTAGGCCACTTTTTGGCCGGATTCTCGTCGAAAAACCCAAGAAACCCGAACGGTTTAGCCTCGGTCGTCCCCCAAAAAAATACCCAATCGACCCCCCACTCGCCGACGCTACCTTACGTAGGCGATAGCCTGCCTTTGACCGGAGTTCGCCCCACTTCCATCGCCTTCCCCGGTCGCCGATTTCCCCCTCCTCTTCTCTGCCTTCAAGTCGCGAGTGAGAGAGAGAGAGAGATGGGTTTAGTTTTTAAATATTTTGATTTTGAGAATTTACTCCTCAAGCCCTAGCCTTTTTAAAAGTTATTCAATTTAGCCCAAAGTTTTAAAAGGTTATTATTTTCAATTCCAAAGTTTTATAAATTGTTTAATTCAGCCCCTATATTTTAATAAACTTTTTAAATCAGCCCATTGAATTTCAAAAAGTTTTCCAAAATTTTTTAGCTTTCAAACATTTAAAATTTAAGTTTCAATATCTTTTCAATTAAGTCCCTAAAGTTTTAAAGTTTTAATTAAAATTTGGTATCTTAAATAATATTAATTTTATGTTTGCTAGACGAGTTCGCGGGCAAAGTGTGAAGCACGGTAACATTTCAATTGTTCAATTTCCAAGAAAGTTTTCAAGACTTCGAGGTGGGGTTTACATTTAAGCAATTGTGGTTATTTGTCCATGTTAATTCTCGATGTGTGATTTTGATTGTGATGTAATGTTTGTACATATGAAAATGTTGACAGGGACCGTAAATAGGTCCGGGATCGAAATTGGGTCCTTGGGAATGCCCACAGTGCAAAAATTTGCTAAACTTATATCATGTTGTCAGGGACCGTAAATAGGTCCGGGATCGAAATTGGGTCCTTGGGAATGCCCACAGTACAAAATTCTATAGTATGTTGTATGGATATTATTTTCACCACTGGATTGCATATTGTGACTTAATTTGGACTGATTGCTGTATCTCCACTTAGTATAATTCGTTATGTTCACCCCATTATTTTTTCACCCTTTCAGGTTAAGGAGTTTGGCAGGGCAAGGCAACGAGCGGGGCAATTTGATTTAATAGTAGATCTTTTGAATTATTAATTTTGAAACAAGAAATTTTAAATAGTTGATTTCCATTTGACATTTTAATACCGAATTTTGGTATCTTTACAAATGTTGGTTTTTGCTAATCATATTTGGTATTGACTATTGAATGTGAGAAAAAAAAAACTATTTTCGAAGTGATGTTTCCGCGTTTTGTGCTAAGTTGCTATGGATTTTTAAAGTATATGTTTGCCTTCGTATTGTGGCGACTTTTGAAAATATTTATTTACAGGTTACTTTGACTTGAGTAACGCCTCGAGTTATTAGTGAAATTGGGGCGTTACAGTGTGGTATCAGAGCGCAGGTCTACCTTTCTGTAGACTTGTGAAAATTTTCCCAAAAAAAAAAAAAAAAAAAAAAATTTGTGTTTAGCATTTAATTTAAATGCCACCCGCTCTTGCCGCGCCACGCCTACTCCGAAAAGGTAAAATATTTAGCAAATTTTATTTATGAAGTCTGAAAATTTTCATCTGCTGGATACCATGAATTTATTATATTACTGCATCTGAAATTGATTGTTACAATGAAAAGTTACATGAGAATGAAATTTTGCTATAGTTGATGTAGTTTGAAATGTTTGAAAGTTTGTATCCAGTACATGTTATAAAAATTTTCCATGAGCTATTATGTTTGGGAATTGAACTTGTAATGTGAAGTATTTAAAAAATATTTGGAAATTATAAATTTAGTCCTCGGAATTAGGCTAAAATATAAAGTAACCCATTTCAGTAGAATTTACCTTGATAAGTGATATGCCAAAAGGAACGTATGAGATAGAGATGTGGGAAGGACTATTTGTGGAAATTCAGTAGGAGAACATATTTCGGATCATAGATATTGGTTGCAATTTTATTATTTGTTTTCCTTTTGGAAAATTCGAGATAATAATAAAATTTGCTTTTAACTCTACTGTGATGTTCCTTTTTAGATTTTATTATTCCTAAATGGCCATTTTGAATTTCACAACTTAGTGGATGCTGAGACAAATATTATTGTGGTTAGGGAAATGTCTCGTAGAACAAATCGAGTTCCCGTGAATCGGACTGCTGCAAGACAAGCTACCCCAGGCCAGGCTGCTACTGGCGATGCGGGGAATAATGCATTAAGGGATCTCGTGAAAGCACTCCAGAGGCTTATTTAGCAACAAGCCCCATCAGCTCGACGAAATCCCCATAATCCACAGGCTAATGCAGACAATACTAGCATGGTTGTTGAACAGTTTCGCAGATACAAACCACCAACATTCAATGGTCGAACAGGACCCCTAGCTGCAGAGGAATGGCTAAGGGCATTAGAGAGGATCTTTAAACATATAGCCTGTTCGGACACTCAGAAAGTGTCATGTGCTGTATTCCAGCTTGAAGAGGATGCAGATCATTGGTGGGAGTCATATCAGCGCACCAGGACTGAGGCACAACAACTTGAATTGACATGGAATGGATTCAAGGAATTAATAATACAAAGGTATTTTCCCCAGTCATTTCGGGATCAGAAAGAAACAGAGTTCCTTGAACTTAGGCAAGGAAATATGTCTGTGGTGGAATATGAAACGAAATTCAACCAGTTGTCCAGGTATGCTACCCATCTGGTTGACACTGATATCAAGAAGGCTAGAAGATTTGAAAGGGGCTTACGCCCAGAAATTGGAGGAATCATGGCAGGTTCGGGACTCACTACCTATGCCGAAGCAATTGAGCGAGCACAAGCTATATCCTCTCGCTTAAACCTGGAAAAGACTACTCAGAAACCCGCAGAAGCACCAGTGAAAAGGAAATGGGACAGTCAGAATATGGGCAAAAGGCAGATATCAGAACAAGAAGGGAAAACCATGGGGAAAAATGGAGGAAAAAGCTAGCACTGAGAAACCTGTATGCCCGAAGTGTGATAAACGTCACCATGGAGAGTGCTTACTCGGCAAGGGGATATGTTTCAGATGCAAGAAATCCGGTCATTTTGCTGATATGTCCTGAATTCAAGGATAAGGAAGATGCCAGGAAGGGAAAGGCTCGAGTTTTCGCTTTAACTCAGAAAGAGGCAGAGAAAGATGCAGACGTGATGACAGGTATTCTATCAGTATTCAATATACCTGCTATTGTTTTGATTGATTCCGGTGCTACGAATTCTTTCATCTCTACTAGTTTTCATGCTAAGATTGGGAATGTGTGTGAAAGTGTGAATGATGCCTTAGAAGTTAGTATCCCTTCAGGTGAAACTATTATTACTAATCTGATGTCGAAAGCTGTTAAGTTTGAAATGGATGGGAAGAACTTAGAGGCTGACTTGTACTTAATAGACATGAGGGACTTTGATATCATTTTAGGCATGGACTGGCTTAGTTACATTCACGCTACGATTAAGTGTCATGAGAGGGAGGTGCTCTTTCAGAAACCAGGAGAATGTGAATTTACCTTCTTCGGGACAAAAGTCAAAACCATGCCCCGTGTCATATCAGTGTTGAAAGCACAAAAGATGTTGAGAAAAAGTACAAATCAAGGATATCTAGTGAGCATCACTAGTGTTCAGGCAACTGAGGTAACTGTTACAGATGTACCAGTTGTGCGTGATTTTGTGGATGTATTTCCAGAAGATCTAGTTGGTATTCCACCAGATAGACAAGTGGAATTCATGATTGACTTGGTACCTGGAGCTGCACCCATATCTAAAGCACCTTACAGGATGGCACCGAAGGAGCTTCAGGAGTTGAAGGTACAACTACAAGAACTGTTGGATAAAGGATTCATACGACCGAGTGTATCACCTTGGGGAGCACCGGTTCTGTTTGTGAAAAAGAAAGATGGGTCAATGAGGATGTGTATTGACTACAGGGAGCTGAATCGCCTCACAGTCAAGAATAAGTATCCTTTACCACGAATAGAAGATTTGTTCGATCAGTTAAAGGGTGCCGTTGTATTCTCCAAGATTGACTTGAGATCAGGTTATCATCAGTTGAAAGTTAAGGGCGGTGATATACCAAAAACCGCATTCAGGACTCGATACGGACATTATGAATTCAATGTGATGCCGTTCGGGTTAACTAATGCACCTGCTGTCTTCATGGACTTAATGAACCGAGTATTTCATCAATACTTGGATCGGTTTGTAATTGTGTTTATAGATGACATTCTGATTTATTCAAAGGACAAAGAACAACATGAGGAACATCTCAACATTGTATTACAGACACTTCGACAGGAAAGGTTGTATGCAAAATTCAAGAAGTGTGAATTCTGGCTTGACCGAATTGGTTTTCTTGGACATGTGGTTACCGCAGATGGCATTGAAATTGATCCAGCCAAGGTTGATGCTGTCACTAATTGGAAGGCACCAACCAATATAAATGAAGTTCGTAGTTTCTTGGGATTGGCTGGCTATTATCGAAGGTTTATCGAAGGATTTTCAAAAATTGCTGGACCGATGACCCAGTTGACCAAGAAGGGAGTGAAGTTTCAATGGACAGAAAAGTGCGAGAAGAGTTTTCAAGAATTGAAATAGAAATTGGTATCTGCACCAGTTTTGGCTATTCCAGAAGGGCCAGAAGGTTTTGTAATCTACAATGATGCATCGAAACAAGGTTTGGGATGCGTTCTGATGCAGCACATGGAAAAGTGATTGCATACGCATCTAGGCAGTTGAAGCCACATGAGCAGAACTACCCTACACATGACTTGGAATTGGCTGCTGTAGTTCATGCTTTAAAAATATGGCGACACTATCTATATGGTAGTAAGTGCGAGATATACACAGACCATAAGAGTTTAAAGTATTTCGTCACTCAGAAAGAATTGAATATGAGACAGAGAATGTGGTTGGAGTTAGTTAAAGACTATGACTGTACTATCCATTACCATCCTGGCAAGGCCAATGTTGTTGCTGATGCACTTAGCCGGAAAGGTAAAGGACAGTAGCTGCCTTAACCAGTCAAGAACAATTGATCAAGGATTTTGCCAACATGAGACTTGAAGTGGTAGCTCCTCCACATCACACAACTGCAATTATAGCTACTATGATTGTTCGACCGACTCTCAGAGACAAAATTAAAGAAGCTTAATTGCAGTATTAAAGGTTTTGAAGTTTCAACTGATGACACTATTATGTTCAAGGGAAGACTGTGTGTACCAAAGGATGAAGCCTTGAGGAAGGAAATTTTAGAGGAAGCACATTTTTCACCTTATACTGCACACCCAGGAGGTACCAAGATGTACCAGGATTTGCGAATAATTTATTGGTGGAGAAACATGAAGAGGTCAATTGGCTTATTTGTTGAGAAGTGTATGACTTGCCAACAAGTTAAAGCTGAACATCAACGTCCGTCTAGAATGTTGAACCCACTTGAAATCCCAGAATGGAAGTGGGAACATATAACAATGGATTTTGTCGTAGGACTTCCTAAATCAGTTAAAGGCCATCAAGCTATATGGGTCATAGTCGATCGTTTGACAAAATCTGCTCATTTTCTACCAGTAAAAATGACTTTCAGTTTAGACCAGTATGCTCAGTTGTACATCAGAGAAATTGTAAGATTGCATGGTGTACCAGTTTCTATAGTGTCAGACAGGGATTCCAGATTTACATCCAAATTTTGGGAAAGCTTGCAAACAGCTATGGGAACTAGATTGAAATTTAGTACAGCATATCACCCACAGACAGATGGACAATCAGAGAGAACTATACAGACTTTAGAGGATATGTTGAGAGCTTGCGCTTTAGACCTTGGTGGTAACTGGGAAACGCATCTACCTTTGGTGGAGTTTGCATATAACAATAGTTTCCAGTCTACCATTGGCATGGCACCGTATGAAGCTCTTTATGGTAGAAAATGCAGATCACCAATCCATTGAGATGAAGTTGGTGAGAGGAAAGTTTTGGGTCCAGAAATAGTGGAACAGACTGTAAAGGCTGTGGAAAAGATCAGAGAAAGGATTAAAACAGCACAAGACAGACAAAAGTCTTATGCTGACAAGCGACGAAAGGAACTACAGTTTAAAATTGGTGAAAAAGTATTCCTTAAAGTGGCTCCCATGAGAGGAGTGGTAAGGTTTGGACAGAAAGGGAAACTTAGACCAAGATTTATTGGACCTTTTAAAATTTTGGAAAGACTCGGAAATGTGGCCTATAGGTTGGCTTTACCGCCAGAGTTAACATCAGTACATAATGTTTTTCACATCTCAATGTTAAGGAAATATGTCCATGATCCGGACCACATTGTTAATTATGCATCCTTAGATGTTAACAAGGATATGACATATGAGGAAACTCCTGCAGTTATACTCGAGAGGAAAGTTCATACCTTAAGGAACAAAGATATCCCTTTAGTTAAGGTCCAATGGAATAGACATGGTAGAGAAGAAGCAACTTGGGAAAGAGAAGATGAAATTTTAGCCAAATATCCAGACATTCTCAATTCAAGTAAGTTTAATTTCGAGGACGAAATTTATTTAAGTGGGGAAGGTTGTAGCGACCCGAATTTTCAAAATACAAATTTCATAACTTAAATCGTATCGCTACACATTCCGTCAAATTGTAGAATTTATCTTGCGTCCGTTGAATTGTCTAGCAAAAATAATTAATTTAAGAATTTCGAAACGATTTTTAATTACACAAAATTCAATATTTATTTATCGAGTTCAATTTCGAACAATTTTAAAAGTATCAAATTCTTATCGATTTAAATCCAATTTTTTATGTTCGATATTCTATTTAATATCTAATTTCATTAATTCCAAATATTACATTTTAATTCAATTTTATTAAATCCTATTAGTCAAAGAATTATCTTCCAGCACAAACTCTAGCCCAACTTCTGCCTCGTTTTCCGTGCCCTACATTCACTATTCATCATCCCGTCTCTCTCGATTCCTCCTCAACCTACAGCAACTCCAAACTCACGGCCTCCCAACACCAGGAACCAGGTAAGAAACGCACCAAAACTCCTTCAATCTTTGCCCAATAATCAGTAGAGAGTTTCACACAATCATCACCATCAATCCCAACTCAAAAACCGAATTCAAACCCACCAATTCCATCCCGTTTCCACTGCAATCACCCACGCACGAGTCACAACCACCATCACCCAAACCGACTGCAATCACCCTATTGGCAATTCACCACATTCCACAGTCAAACCACCAATGAGCCACCACCTCGATGCCGCGCCTGTAACCACCCAAAACGGCACCCCCGTCTCGCGAAATCGACCCCTCAACTTCACCAAGTTTCACTCAAAATTCAACCACGAAAAACCAAGAATAAGGAAGCCCAAACACTTACCTCCACCCTAGGCCACTTTTTGGCCGGATTCTCGCCGAAAAACCCAAGAAACCCGAACGGTTTAGCCTCGGTCGTCCCCCAAAAAAATACCCAATCGACCCCCCACTCGCCGACGCTACCTTACGACGGCGATAGCCTGCCTTTGACCGGAGTTCGCCCCACTTCCATCGCCTTCCCCGGTCGCCGATTTCCCCCTCCTCTTCTCTGCCTTCAAGTCGCGAGTGAGAGAGAGAGAGAGATAGGTTTAGTTTTGTAAATATTTTGATTTTGAGAATTTACTCCTCAAGCCCTAGCCTTTTTAAAAGTTATTCAATTTAGCCCAAAGTTTTAAAAGGTTAATATTTTCAATTCCAAAGTTTTATAAATTGTTTAATTCAGCCCCTATGTTTTAATAACTTTTAAATCAGCCCATTGAATTTCAAAAAAATTTTATTTTCAGCTTTCAAACATTTAAATTTAAGTTTCAATATCTTTTCAATTAAGTCCCTAAAGTTTTAAAGTTTTAATTAAAATTTGGTATCTTAAATAATATTAATTTTATGTTTGCTAGACGAGTTCGCGGGCAAAGTGTGAAGCACGGTAACATTTCAATTGTTCAATTTCCAAGAAAGTTTTCAAGACTTCGAGGTGGGGTTTACATTTAAGCAATTGTGATTATTTGTCCATGTTAATTCTCGATGTGTGATTTTGATTGTGATGTAATATTTGTACATATGAAAATGTTGCCAGGGACCGTAAATAGGTCCGGGATCGAAATTGGGTCCTTGGGAATGCTCACAGTGCAAAAATTTGCTAAACTTATATCATGTTGTCAGGGACCGTAAATAGGTCCGGGATCGAAATTGGGTCCTTGGGAATGCCCACAGTACAAAATTCTATAGTATGTTGTATGGATATTATTTTTCACCACTGGATTGCATATTGTGACTTAATTTGGACTGATTGCTGTATCTCCACTTAGTATAATTCGTTATGCTCACCCCACTATTTTTTCACCCTTTCAGGTTAAGGAGTTTGGCAGGGCAAGGCAACGAGCGGGGCAATTTGATTTAATAGTAGATCTTTTGAATTATTAATTTTGAAACAAGAAATTTTAAATAGTTGATTTCCATTTGACATTTTAATACCGAATTTTGGTATCTTTACAAATGTTGGTTTTTGCTAATCATATTTGGTATTGACTATTGAATGTGAGAAAAAAAAAAACTATTTTTCGAAGTGATGTTTCCGCGTTTTGTGCTAAGTTGCTATGGATTTTTAAAGTATATGTTTGCCTTCGTATTGTGGCGACTTTTGAAAATATTTATTTACAGGTTACTTTGACTTGAGTAACGCCTCGAGTTATTAGTGAAATTGGGGCGTTACAGTGTGGTATCAGAGCGCAGGTCTACCTTTCTGTAGACTTGTGAAAATTTTCCCCAAAAAAAAAAAAAAAAAAAATTTAGCATTTAATTTAAATGCCACCCGCTCTTGCCGCGCCACGCCTACTCCGAAAAGGTAAAATATTTAGCAAATTTTATTTATGAAGTCTGAAAATTTTCATCTGCTGGATACCATGAATTTATTATATTACTGCATCTGAAATTGATTGTTACAATGAAAAGTTACATGAGAATGAAATTTTGCTATAGTTGATGTAGTTTGAAATGTTTGAAAGTTTGTATCCAGTACATGTTATAAAAATTTCCCATGAGCTATTATGTTTGGGAATTGAACTTGTGATGTGAAGTATTTAAAAAATATTTGGAAATTATAAATTTAGTCCTCGGAATTAGGCTAAAATATAAAGTAACCCATTTCAGTAGAATTTACCTTGATAAGTGATATGCCAAAAGGAACGTATGAGATAGAGATGTGGGAAGGACTATTTGTGGAAATTCAGTAGGAGAACATATTTCGGATCATAGATATTGGTTGCAATTTTATTATTTGTTTTCCTTTTGGAAAATTCGAGATAATAATAAAATTTGCTTTTAACTCTACTGTGATGTTCCTTTTAGATTTTATTATTCCTAAATGGCCATTTTGAATTTCACAACTTAGTGGATGCTGAGACAAATATTATTGTGGTTAGGGAAATGTCTCGTAGAACAAATCGAGTTCCCGTGAATCGGACTGCTGCAAGACAAGCTACCCCAGGCCAGGCTGCTACTGGCGATGCGGGGAATAATGCATTAAGGGATCTCGTGAATGCCCTCCAGGGGCTTATTTAGCAACAAGCCCCAACAGCTCGACGAAATCCCCATAATCCACAGGCTAATGCAGACAATACTAGCATGGTTGTTGAACAGTTTCGCAGATACAAACCACCAACATTCAATGGTCGAACAGGACCCCTAGCTGCAGAGGAATGGCTAAGGGCAATAGAGAGGATCTTTAAACATATAGCCTGTTCGGACACTCAGAAAGTGTCATGTGCTGTATTCCGCTTGAAGAGGATGCAGATCATTGGTGGGAGTCATATCAGCGCACCAGGACTGAGGCACAACAACTTGAATTGACATGGAATGGATTCAAGGAATTAATAATACAAAGGTATTTTCCCCAGTCATTTCGGGATCAGAAAGAAACAGAGTTCCTTGAACTTAGGCAAGGAAATATGTCTGTGGTGGAATATGAAACGAAATTCAACCAGTTGTCCAGGTATGCTACCCATCTGGTTGACACTGATATCAAGAAGGCTAGAAGATTTGAAAGGGGCTTACGCCCAGAAATTGGAGGAATCATGGCAGGTTCGGGACTCACTACCTATGCCGAAGCAATTGAGCGAGCACAAGCTATATCCTCTCGCTTAAACCTGGAAAAGACTACTCAGAAACCCGCAGAAGCACCAGTGAAAAGGAAATGGGACAGTCAGAATATGGGCAAAGGCAGATATCAGAACAAGAAGGGAAAACCATGGGGAAAAATGGAGGAAAAAGCTAGCACTGAGAAACCTGTATGCCCGAAGTGTGATAAACGTCACCATGGAAAGTGCTTACTCGGCAAGGGGATATGTTTCAGATGCAAGAAACCCGGTCATTTTGCTGATATGTCCTGAATTCAAGGATAAGGAAGATGCCAGGAAGGGAAAGGCTCGAGTTTTCGCTTTAACTCAGAAAGAGGCAGAGAAAGATGCAGACGTGATGACAGGTATTCTATCAGTATTCAATATACCTGCTATTGTTTTGATTGATTCCGGTGCTACGAATTCTTTCATCTCTACTAGTTTTCATGCTAAGATTGGGAATGTGTGTGAAAGTGTGAATGATGCCTTAGAAGTTAGTATCCCTTCAGGTGAAACTATTATTACTAATCTGATGTCGAAAGCTGTTAAGTTTGAAATAGATGGGAAGAACTTAGAGGCTGACTTGTACTTAATAGACATGAGGGACTTTGATATCATTTTAGGCATGGACTGGCTTAGTTACAATCACGCTACGATTAAGTGTCATGAGAGGGAGGTGCTCTTTCAGAAACCAGGAGAATGTGAATTTACCTTCTTCGGGACAAAAGTCAAAACCATGCCCCGTGTCATATCAGTGTTGAAAGCACAAAAGATGTTGAGAAAAAGTACAAATCGAGGATATCTAGTGAGCATCACTAGTGTTCAGGCAACTGAGGTAACTGTTACAGATGTACCAGTTGTGCGTGATTTTGTGGATGTATTTCCAGAAGATCTAGTTGGTATTCCACCAGATAGACAAGTGGAATTCATGATTGACTTGGTACCTGGAGCTGCACCCATATCTAAAGCACCTTACAGGATGGCACCGAAGGAGCTTCAGGAGTTGAAGGTACAACTACAAGAACTGTTGGATAAAGGATTCATACGACCGAGTGTATCACCTTGGGGAGCACCGGTTCTGTTTGTGAAAAAGAAAGATGGGTCAATGAGGATGTGTATTGACTACAGGGAGCTGAATCGCCTCACAGTCAAGAATAAGTATCCTTTACCACGAATAGAAGATTTGTTCGATTAGTTAAAGGGTGCCGTTGTATTCTCCAAGATTGACTTGAGATCAGGTTATCATCAGTTGAAAGTTAAGGGCGGTGATATACCAAAAACCGCATTCAGGACTCGATACGGACATTATGAATTCACTGTGATGCCGTTCGGGTTAACTAATGCACCAGCTGTCTTCATGGACTTAATGAACCGAGTATTTCATCAATACTTGGATCGGTTTGTAATTGTGTTTATAGATGACATTCTGATTTATTCAAAGGACAAAGAACAACATGAGGAACATCTCAACATTGTATTACAGACACTTCGACAGGAAAGGTTGTATGCAAAATTCAAGAAGTGTGAATTCTGGCTTGACCGAATTGGTTTTCTTGGACATGTGGTTACCACAGATGGCATTGAAATTGATCCAGCCAAGGTTGATGCTGTCACTAATTGGAAGGCACCAACCAATATAAATGAAGTTCGTAGTTTCTTGGGATTGGCTGGCTATTATCGAAGGTTTATCGAAGGATTTTCAAAAATTGCTGGACCGATGACCCAGTTGACCAAGAAGGGAGTGAAGTTTCAATGGACAGAAAAGTGCGAGAAGAGTTTTCAAGAATTGAAATAGAAATTGGTATCTGCACCAGTTTTGGCTATTCCAGAAGGGCCAGAAGATTTTGTAATCTACAATGGTGCATCGAAACAAGGTTTGGGATGCGTTCTGATGCAGCATGGAAAAGTGATTGCATACGCATCTAGGCAGTTGAAGCCACATGAGCAGAACTACCCTACACATGACTTGGAATTGGCTGCCGTAGTTCATGCTTTAAAAATATGGCGACACTATCTATATGGTAGTAAGTGCGAGATATACACAGATCATAAGAGTTTAAAGTATTTCGTCACTCAGAAAGAATTGAATATGAGACAGAGAATGTGGTTGGAGTTAGTTAAAGACTATGACTGTACTATCCATTACCATCCTGGCAAGGCCAATGTTGTTGCTGATGCACTTAGCCGGAAAGGTAAAGGACAGTTAGCTGCCTTAACCAGTCAAGAACAATTGATCAAGGATTTTGCCAACATGAGACTTGAAGTGGTAGCTCCTCCACATCACACAACTGCAATTATAGCTACTATGATTGTTCGACCGACTCTCAGAGACAAAATTAAAGAAGCTTAATTGCAGTATTAAAGGTTTTGAAGTTTCAACTGATGACACTATTATGTTCAAGGGAAGACTGTGTGTACCAAAGGATGAAGCCTTGAGGAAGGAAATTTTAGAGGAAGCACATTTTTCACCTTACACTGCACACCCAGGAGGTACCAAGATGTACCAGGATTTGCGAATAATTTATTGGTGGAGAAACATGAAGAGGTCAATTGGCTTATTTGTTGAGAAGTGTATGACTTGCCAACAAGTTAAAGCTGAACATCAACGTCCGTCTAGAATGTTGAACCCACTTGAAATCCCAGAATGGAAGTGGGAACATATAACAATGGATTTTGTCGTAGGACTTCCTAAATCAGTTAAAGGCCATCAAGCTATATGGGTCATAGTCGATCGTTTGACAAAATCTGCTCATTTTCTACCAGTAAAAATGACTTTCAATTTAGACCAGTATGCTCAGTTGTACATCAGAGAAATTGTAAGATTGCATGGTGTACCAGTTTCTATAGTGTCAGACAGGGATTCCAGATTTACATCCAAATTTTTGGGAAAGCTTGCAAACAGCTATGGGAACTAGATTGAAATTTAGTACAGCATATCACCCACAGACAGATGGACAATCAGAGAGAACTATACAGACTTTAGAGGATATGTTGAGAGCTTGCGCTTTAGACCTTGGTGGTAACTGGGAAACGCATCTACCTTTGGTGGAGTTTGCATATAACAATAGTTTCCAGTCAACCATTGGCATGGCACCGTATGAAGCTCTTTATGGTAGAAAATGCAGATCACCAATCCATTGAGATGAAGTTGGTGAGAGGAAAGTTTTGGGTCCAGAAATAGTGGAACAGACTGTAAAGGCTGTGGAAAAGATCAGAGAAAGGATTAAAACAGCACAAGACAGACAAAAGTCTTATGCTGACAAGCGACGAAAGGAACTACAGTTTAAAATTGGTGAAAAAGTATTCCTTAAAGTGGCTCCCATGAGAGGAGTGGTAAGGTTTGGACAGAAAGGGAAACTTAGACCAAGATTTATTGGACCTTTTGAAATTTTGGAAAGACTCAGAAATGTGGCCTATAGGTTGGCTTTACCGCCAGAGTTAACATCAGTACATAATGTTTTTCACATCTCAATGTTAAGGAAATATGTCCATGATCCGGACCACATTGTTAATTATGCATCCTTAGATGTTAACAAGGATATGACATATGAGGAAACTCCTGCAGTTATACTCGAGAGGAAAGTTCATACCTTAAGGAACAAAGATATCCCTTTAGTTAAGGTCCAATGGAATAGACATGGTAGAGAAGAAGCAACTTGGGAAAGAGAAGATGAAATTTTAGCCAAATATCCAGACATTCTCAATTCAAGTAAGTTTAATTTCGAGGACGAAATTTATTTAAGTGGGGAAGGTTGTAGCGACCCGAATTTTCAAAATACAAATTTCATAACTTAAATCGTATCGCTACATATTCCGTCAAATTGTAGAATTTATCTTGCGTCCGTCGAATTGTCTAGCAAAAATAATTAATTTAAGAATTTCGAAACGATTTTTAATTACAAAATTCAATATTTATTTATCGAGTTCAATTTCGAACAATTTTAAAAGTATCAAATTCTTATCGATTTAAATCCAATTTTTTATGTTCGATATTCTATTTAATATCTAATTTCATTAATTCCAAATATTACATTTTAATTCAATTTTATTAAATCCTATTAGTCAAAGAATTATCTTCCAGCACAAACTGTAGCCCAACTTCTGCCTCGTTTTCCGTGCCCTACATTCACTATTCATCATCCCGTCTCTCTCGATTCCTCCTCAACCTACAGCAACTCCAAACTCACGGCCTCCCAACACCAGGAACCAGGTAAGAAACGCACCAAAACTCCTTCAATCTTTGCCCAATAATCAGTAGAGAGTTTCACACAATCATCACCATCAATCCCAACTCAAAAACCGAATTCAAACCCACCAATTCCATCCCGTTTCCACTGCAATCACCCACGCACGAGTCACAACCACCATCACCCAAACCGACTGCAATCACCCTATTGCAATTCACACATTCCACAGTCAAACCACCAATGAGCCACCACCTCGATGCCGCGCCTGTAACCACCCAAAACGGCACCCCCGTCTCTCGAAATCGACCCCTCAACTTCACCAAGTTTCACTCAAAATTCAACCACGAAAAACCAAGAATAAGGAAGCCCAAACACTTACCTCCACCCTAGGCCACTTTTTGGCCGGATTCTCGCCGAAAAACCCAAGAAACCCGAATGGTTTAGCCTCGGTCGTCCCCCAAAAAAATACCCAATCGACCCCCCACTCGCCGACGCTACCTTACGACGGCGATAGCCTGCCTTTGACCGGAGTTCGCCCCACTTCCATCGCCTTCCCCGGTCGCCGATTTCCCCCTCCTCTTCTCTGCCTTCAAGTCGCGAGTGAGAGAGATAGGTTTAGTTTTGTAAATATTTTGATTTTGAGAATTTACTCCTCAAGCCCTAGCCTTTTTAAAAGTTATTCAATTTAGCCCAAAGTTTTAAAAGGTTAATATTTTCAATTCCAAAGTTTTATAAATTGTTTAATTCAGCCCCTATGTTTTAATAACTTTTAAATCAGCCCATTGAATTTCAAAAAGTTTATTTTCAGCTTTCAAACATTTAAATTTAAGTTTCAATATCTTTTCAATTAAGTCCCTAAAGTTTTAAAGTTTTAATTAAAATTTGGTATCTTAAATAATATTAATTTTATGTTTGCTAGACGAGTTCGCGGGCAAAGTGTGAAGCACGGTAACATTTCAATTGTTCAATTTCCAAGAAAGTTTTCAAGACTTCGAGGTGGGGTTTACATTTAAGCAATTGTGATTATTTGTCCATGTTAATTCTCGATGTGTGATTTTGATTGTGATGTAATGTTTGTACATATGAAAATGTTGCCAGGGACCGTAAATAGGTCCGGGATCGAAATTGGGTCCTTGGGAATGCTCACAGTGCAAAAATTTGCTAAACTTATATCATGTTGTCAGGGACCGTAAATAGGTCCGGGATCGAAATTGGGTCCTTGGGAATGCCCACAGTACAAAATTCTATAGTATGTTGTATGGATATTATTTTCACCACTGGATTGCATATTGTGACTTAATTTGGACTGATTGCTGTATCTCCACTTAGTATAATTCGTTATGCTCACCCCACTATTTTTTCACCCTTTCAGGTTAAGGAGTTTGGCAGGGCAAGGCAACGAGCGGGGCAATTTGATTTAATAGTAGATCTTTTGAATTATTAATTTTGAAACAAGAAATTTTAAATAGTTGATTTCCATTTGACATTTTAATACCGAATTTTGGTATCTTTACAAATGTTGGTTTTTGCTAATCATATTTGGTATTGACTATTGAATGTGAGAAAAAAAAAACTATTTTCGAAGTGATGTTTCCGCGTTTTGTGCTAAGTTGCTATGGATTTTTAAAGTATATGTTTGCCTTCGTATTGTGGCGACTTTTGAAAATATTTATTTACAGGTTACTTTGACTTGAGTAACGCCTCGAGTTATTAGTGAAATTGGGGCGTTACAGTGTGGTATCAGAGCGCAGGTCTACCTTTCTGTAGACTTGTGAAAATTTTTCCCCAAAAAAAAAAAAAAGTGTTTAGCATTTAATTTAAATGCCACCCGCTCTTGCCGCGCCACGCCTACTCCGAAAAGGTAAAATATTTAGCAAATTTTATTTATGAAGTCTGAAAATTTTCATCTGCTGGATACCATGAATTTATTATATTACTGCATCTGAAATTGATTGTTACAATGAAAAGTTACATGAGAATGAAATTTTGCTATAGTTGATGTAGTTTGAAATGTTTGAAAGTTTGTATCCAGTACATGTTATAAAAATTTCCATGAGCTATTATGTTTGGGAATTGAACTTGTGATGTGAAGTATTTAAAAAATATTTGGAAATTATAAATTTAGTCCTCGGAATTAGGCTAAAATATAAAGTAACCCATTTCAGTAGAATTTACCTTGATAAGTGATATGCCAAAATCAACGTATGAGATAGAGATGTGGGAAGGACTATTTGTGGAAATTCAGTAGGAGAACATATTTCGGATCATAGATATTGGTTGCAATTTTATTATTTGTTTTCCTTTTGGAAAATTCGAGATAATAATAAAATTTGCTTTTAACTCTACTGTGATGTTCCTTTTAGATTTTATTATTCCTAAATGGCCATTTTGAATTTCACAACTTAGTGGATGCTGAGACAAATATTATTGTGGTTAGGGAAATGTCTCGTAGAACAAATCGAGTTCCCGTGAATCGGACTGCTGCAAGACAAGCTACCCCAGGCCAGGCTGCTACTGGCGATGCGGGGAATAATGCATTAAGGGATCTCGTGAAAGCACTCCAGGGGCTTATTTAGCAACAAGCCCCAACAGCTCGACGAAATCCCCATAATCCACAGGCTAATGCAGACAATACTAGCATGGTTGTTGAACAGTTTCGCAGATACAAACCACCAACATTCAATGGTCGAACAGGACCCCTAGCTGCAGAGGAATGGCTAAGGGCATTAGAGAGGATCTTTAAACATATAGCCTGTTCAGACACTCAGAAAGTGTCATGTGCTGTATTCCAGCTTGAAGAGGATGCAAATCATTGGTGGGAGTCATATCAGCGCACCAGGACTGAGGCACAACAACTTGAATTGACATGGAAAGGATTCAAGGAATTAATAATACAAAGGTATTTTCCCCAGTCATTTCGGGATCAGAAAGAAACAGAGTTCCTTGAACTTAGGCAAGGAAATATGTCTGTGGTGGAATATGAAACGAAATTCAACCAGTTGTCCAGGTATGCTACCCATCTGGTTGACACTGATATCAAGAAGGCTAGAAGATTTGAAAGGGGCTTACGCCCAGAAATTGGAGGAATCATGGCAGGTTCGGGACTCACTACCTATGCCGAAGCAATTGAGCGAGCACAAGCTATATCCTCTCGCTTAAAACCTGGAAAAAGACTACTCAGAAAACCCACAGAAGCACCAGTGAAAAGGAAATGGGACAGTCAGAATATGGGCAAAGGCAGATATCAGAACAAGAAGGGAAAACCATGGGGAAAAATGGAGGAAAAAGCTAGCACTGAGAAACCTGTATGCCCGAAGTGTGATAAACGTCACCATGGAGAGTGCTTACTCGGCAAGGGGATATGTTTCAGATGCAAGAAACCCGGTCATTTTGCTGATATGTCCTGAATTCAAGGATAAGGAAGATGCCAGGAAGGGAAAGGCTCGAGTTTTCGCTTTAACTCAGAAAGAGGCAGAGAAAGATGCAGACGTGATGACAGGTATTCTATCAGTATTCAATATACCTGTTATTGTTTTGATTGATTCCGGTGCTACGAATTCTTTCATCTCTACTAGTTTTCATGCTAAGATTGGGAATGTGTGTGAAAGTGTGAATGATGCCTTAGAAGTTAGTATCCCTTCAGGTGAAACTATTATTACTAATCTGATGTCGAAAGCTGTTAAGTTTGAAATGGATGGGAAGAACTTAGAGGCTGACTTGTACTTAATACACATGAGGGACTTTGATATCATTTTAGGCATGGACTGGCTTAGTTACATTCACGCTACGATTAAGTGTCATGAGAGGGAGGTGCTCTTTCAGAAACCAGGAGAATGTGAATTTACCTTCTTCGGGACAAAAGTCAAAACCATGCCCCGTGTCATATCAGTGTTGAAAGCACAAAAGATGTTGAGAAAAAGTACAAATCGAGGATATCTAGTGAGCATCACTAGTGTTCAGGCAACTGAGGTAACTGTTACAGATGTACCAGTTGTGCGTGATTTTGTGGATGTATTTCCAGAAGATCTAGTTGGTATTCCACCAGATAGACAAGTGGAATTCATGATTGACTTGGTACCTGGAGCTGCACCCATATCTAAAGCACCTTACAGGATGGCACCGAAGGAGCTTCAGGAGTTGAAGGTACAACTACAAGAACTGTTGGATAAAGGATTCATACGACCGAGTGTATCACCTTGGGGAGCACCGGTTCTGTTTGTGAAAAAGAAAGATGGGCAATGAGGATGTGTATTGACTACAGGGAGCTGAATCGCCTCACAGTCAAGAATAAGTATCCTTTACCACGAATAGAAGATTTGTTCGATCAGTTAAAGGGTGCCGTTGTATTCTCCAAGATTGACTTGAGATCAGGTTATCATCAGTTGAAAGTTAAGGGCGGTGATATACCAAAAACCGCATTCAGGACTCGATACGGACATTATGAATTCAATGTGATGCCGTTCGGGTTAACTAATGCACCTGCTGTCTTCATGGACTTAATGAACCGAGTATTTCATCAATACTTGGATCGGTTTGTAATTGTGTTTATAGATGACATTCTGATTTATTCAAAGGACAAAGAACAACATGTGGAACATCTCAACATTGTATTACAGACACTTCGACAGGAAAGGTTGTATGCAAAATTCAAGAAGTGTGAATTCTGGCTTGACCGAATTGGTTTTCTTGGACATGTGGTTACCACAGATGGCATTGAAATTGATCCAGCCAAGGTTGATGCTGTCACTAATTGGAAGGCACCAACCAATATAAATGAAGTTCGTAGTTTCTTGGGATTGGCTGGCTATTATCGAAGGTTTATCGAAGGATTTTCAAAAATTGCTGGACCGATGACCCAGTTGACCAAGAAGGGAGTGAAGTTTCAATGGACAGAAAAGTGCGAGAAGAGTTTTCAAGAATTGAAATAGAAATTGGTATCTGCACCAGTTTTGGCTATTCCAGAAGGGCCAGAAGGTTTTGTAATCTACAATGATGCATCGAAACAAGGTTTGGGATGCGTTCTGATGCAGCATGGAAAAGTGATTGCATACGCATCTAGGCAGTTGAAGCCACATGAGCAGAACTACCCTACACATGACTTGGAATTGGCTGCCGTAGTTCATGCTTTAAAAATATGGCGACACTATCTATATGGTAGTAAGTGCGAGATATACACAGATCATAAGAGTTTAAAGTATTTCGTCACTCAGAAAGAATTGAATATGAGACAGAGAATGTGGTTGGAGTTAGTTAAAGACTATGACTGTACTATCCATTACCATCCTGGCAAGGCCAATGTTGTTGCTGATGCACTTAGCCGGAAAGGTAAAGGACAGTTAGCTGCCTTAACCAGTCAAGAACAATTGATCAAGGATTTTGCCAACATGAGACTTGAAGTGGTAGCTCCTCCACATCACACAACTGCAATTATAGCTACTATGATTGTTCGACCGACTCTCAGAGACAAAATTAAAGAAGCTTAATTGTAGTATTAAAGGTTTTGAAGTTTCAACTGATGACACTATTATGTTCAAGGGAAGACTGTGTGTACCAAAGGATGAAGCCTTGAGGAAGGAAATTTTAGAGGAAGCACATTTTTCACCTTATACTGCACACCCAGGAGGTACCAAGATGTACCAGGATTTGCGAATAATTTATTGGTGGAGAAACATGAAGAGGTCAATTGGCTTATTTGTTGAGAAGTGTATGACTTGCCAACAAATTAAAGCTGAACATCAACGTCCGTCTAGAATGTTGAACCCACTTGAAATCCCAGAATGGAAGTGGGAACATATAACAATGGATTTTGTCGTAGGACTTCCTAAATCAGTTAAAGGCCATCAAGCTATATGGGTCATAGTCGATCGTCGTTTGACAAAATCTGCTCATTTTCTACCAGTAAAAATGACTTTCAGTTTAGACCAGTATGCTCAGTTGTACATCAGAGAAATTGTAAGATTGCATGGTGTACCAGTTTCTATAGTGTCAGACAGGGATTCCAGATTTACATCCAAATTTTGGGAAAGCTTGCAAACAGCTATGGGAACTAGATTGAAATTTAGTACAGCATATCACCCACAGACAGATGGACAATCAGAGAGAACTATACAGACTTTAGAGGATATGTTGAGAGCTTGCGCTTTAGACCTTGGTGGTAACTGGGAAACGCATCTACCTTTGGTGGAGTTTGCATATAACAATAGTTTTCAGTCTACCATTGGCATGGCACCGTATGAAGCTCTTTATGGTAGAAAATGCAGATCACCAATCCATTGAGATGAAGTTGGTGAGAGGAAAGTTTTGGGTCCAGAAATAGTGGAACAGACTGTAAAGGCTGTGGAAAAGATCAGAGAAAGGATTAAAACAGCACAAGACAGACAAAAGTCTTATGCTGACAAGCGACGAAAGGAACTACAGTTTAAAATTGGTGAAAAAGTATTCCTTAAAGTGGCTCCCATGAGAGGAGTGGTAAGGTTTGGACAGAAAGGAAAACTTAGACCAAGATTTATTGGACCTTTTGAAATTTTGGAAAGACTCGGAAATGTGGCCTATAGGTTGGCTTTACCGCCAGAGTTAACATCAGTACATAATGTTTTTCACATCTCAATGTTAAGGAAATATGTCCATGATCCGGACCACATTGTTAATTATGCATCCTTAGATGTTAACAAGGATATGACATATGAGGAAACTCCTGCAGTTATACTCGAGAGGAAAGTTCATACCTTAAGGAACAAAGATATCCCTTTAGTTAAGGTCCAATGGAATAGACATGGTAGAGAAGAAGCAACTTGGGAAAGAGAAGATGAAATTTTAGCCAAATATCCAGACATTCTCAATTCAAGTAAGTTTAATTTCGAGGACGAAATTTATTTAAGTGGGGAAGGTTGTAGCGACCCGAATTTTCAAAATACAAATTTCATAACTTAAATCGTATCGCTACACATTCCGTCAAATTGTAGAATTTATCTTGCGTCCGTCGAATTGTCTAGCAAAAATAATTAATTTAAGAATTTCGAAACGATTTTTAATTACAAAATTCAACATTTATTTATCGAGTTCAATTTCGAACAATTTTAAAAGTATAAATTCTTATCGATTTAAATCCAATTTTTTATGTTCGATATTCTATTTAATATCTAATTTCATTAATTCCAAATATTACATTTTAATTCAATTTTATTAAATCCTATTAGTCAAAGAATTATCTTCCAGAACAAACTCTAGCCCAACTTGTGCCTCGTTTTCCATGCCCTACATTCACTATTCATCATCCCGTCTCTCTCGATTCCTCCTCAACCTACAGCAACTCCAAACTCACGGCCTCCCAACACCAGGAACCAGGTAAGAAACGCACCAAAACTCCTTCAATCTTTGCCCAATAATCAGTAGAGAGTTTCACACAATCATCACCATCAATCCCAACTCAAAAACCGAATTCAAACCCACCAATTCCATCTCGTTTCCTCTGCAATCACCCACGCACGAGTCACAACCACCATCACCCAAACCGACTGCAATCACCCTATTGCAATTCACACATTCTACAGTCAAACCACCAATGAGCCACCACCTCGATGCCGCGCCTGTAACCACCCAAAACGGCACCCCCGTCTCGCGAAATCGACCCCTCCACTTCACCAAGTTTCACTCAAAATTCAACCACCAAAAACCAAGAATAAGGAAGCCCAAACACTTACCTCCACCCTAGGCCACTTTTTGGCCGGATTCTCGCCGAAAAACCCAAGAAACCCGAACGGTTTAGCCTCGGTCGTCCCCCAAAAAAATACCCAATCGACCCCCCACTCGCCGACGCTACCTTACGACGGCGATAGCCTGCCTTTGACCGGAGTTCGCCCCATTTCCATCGCCTTCCCCGGTCGCCGATTTCCCCCTCCTCTTCTCTGCCTTCAAGTCGCGAGTGAGAGAGAGAGAGAGATAGGTTTAGTTTTGTAAATATTTTGATTTTGAGAATTTACTCCTCAAGCCCTAGCCTTTTTAAAAGTTATTCAATTTAGCCCAAAGTTTTATAAATTGTTTAATTCAGCCCCTATGTTTTAATAACTTTTAAATCAGCCCATTGAATTTCAAAAAGTTTATTTTCAGCTTTCAAACATTTAAATTTAAGTTTCAATATCTTTTCAATTAAGTCCCTAAAGTTTTAAAGTTTTAATTAAAATTTGGTATCTTAAATAATATTAATTTTATGTTTGCTTGACGAGTTCGCGGGCAAAGTGTGAAGCACGGTAACATTTCAATTGTTCAATTTCCAAGAAAGTTTTCAAGACTTCGAGGTGGGGTTTACATTTAAGCAATTGTGGTTATTTATCCATGTTAATTCTCGATGTGTGATTTTGATTGTGATGTAATGTTTGTACATATGAAAATGTTGCTAGGGACCGTAAATAGGTGCGGGATCAAAATTGGGTCCTTGGGAATGCCCACAGTACAAAATTCTATAGTATGTTGTATGGATATTATTTTCACCACTGGATTGCATATTGTGACTTAATTTGGACTGATTGCTGTATCTCCACTTAGTATAATTCGTTATGCTCACCCCACTATTTTTTCACCCTTTCAGGTTAAGGAGTTTGGCAGGGCAAGGCAACGAGCGGGGCAATTTGATTTAATAGTAGATCTTTTGAATTATTAATTTTGAAACAAGAAATTTTAAATAGTTGATTTCCATTTGACATTTTAATACCGAATTTTGGTATCTTTACAAATGTTGGTTTTTGCTAATCATATTTGGTATTGACTATTGAATGTGAGAAAAAAAAAACTATTTTCGAAGTGATGTTTCCGCGTTTTGTGCTAAGTTGCTATGGATTTTTAAAGTATATGTTTGCCTTCGTATTGTGGCGACTTTTGAAAATATTTATTTACAGGTTACTTTGACTTGAGTAACGCCTCGAGTTATTAGTGAAATTGGGGCGTTACAGTGTGGTATCAGAGCGCAGGTCTACCTTTCTGTAGACTTGTGAAAATTTTCCCCAAAAAAAAAAAAAAGTGTTTAGCATTTAATTTAAATGCCACCCGCTCTTGCCGCGCCACGCCTACTCCGAAAAGGTAAAATATTTAGCAAATTTTATTTATGAAGTCTGAAAATTTTCATCTGCTGGATACCATGAATTTATTATATTACTGCATCTGAAATTGATTGTTACAATGAAAAGTTACATGAGAATGAAATTTTGCTATAGTTGATGTAGTTTGAAATGTTTGAAAGTTTGTATCCAGTACATGTTATAAAAATTTCCATGAGCTATTATGTTTGGGAATTGAACTTGTGATGTGAAGTATTTAAAAAATATTTGGAAATTATAAATTTAGTCCTCGGAATTAGGCTAAAATATAAAGTAACCCATTTCAGTAGAATTTACCTTGATAAGTGATATGCCAAAAGGAACGTATGAGATAGAGATGTGGGAAGGACTATTTGTGGAAATTCAGTAGGAGAACATATTTCGGATCATAGATATTGGTTGCAATTTTATTATTTGTTTTCCTTTTGGAAAATTCGAGATAATAATAAAATTTGCTTTTAACTCTACTGTGATGTTCCTTTTAGATTTTATTATTCCTAAATGGCCATTTTGAATTTCACAACTTAGTGGATGCTGAGACAAATATTATTGTGGTTAGGGAAATGTCTCGTAGAACAAATCGAGTTCCCGTGAATCGGACTGCTGCAAGACAAGCTACCCCAGGCCAGGCTGCTACTGGCGATGCGGGGAATAATGCATTAAGGGATCTCGTGAAAGCACTCCAGGGGCTTATTTAGCAACAAGCCCCAACAGCTCGACGAAATCCCCATAATCCACAGGCTAATGCAGACAATACTAGCATGGTTGTTGAACAGTTTCGCAGATACAAACCACCAACATTCAATGGTCGAAACAGGACCCCTAGCTGCAGAGGAATGGCTAAGGGCATTAGAGAGGATCTTTAAACATATAGCCTGTTCAGACACTCAGAAAGTGTCATGTGCTGTATTCCAGCTTGAAGAGGATGCAAATCATTGGTGGGAGTCATATCAGCGCACCAGGACTGAGGCACAACAACTTGAATTGACATGGAAAGGATTCAAGGAATTAATAATACAAAGGTATTTTCCCCAGTCATTTCGGGATCAGAAAGAAACAGAGTTCCTTGAACTTAGGCAAGGAAATATGTCTGTGGTGGAATATGAAACGAAATTCAACCAGTTGTCCAGGTATGCTACCCATCTGGTTGACACTGATATCAAGAAGGCTAGAAGATTTGAAAGGGGCTTACGCCCAGAAATTGGAGGAATCATGGCAGGTTCGGGACTCACTACCTATGCCGAAGCAATTGAGCGAGCACAAGCTATATCCTCTCGCTTAAACCTGGAAAAGACTACTCAGAAACCCGCAGAAGCACCAGTGAAAAGGAAATGGGACAGTCAGAATATGGGCAAAGGCAGATATCAGAACAAGAAGGGAAAATCATGGGGAAAAATGGAGGAAAAAGCTAGCACTGAGAAACCTGTATGCCCGAAGTGTGATAAACGTCACCATGGAGAGTGCTTACTCGGCAAGGGGATATGTTTCAGATGCAAGAAACCCGGTCATTTTGCTGATATGTCCTGAATTCAAGGATAAGGAAGATGCCAGGAAGGGAAAGGCTCGAGTTTTCGCTTTAACTTAGAAAGAGGCAGAGAAAGATGCAGACGTGATGACAGGTATTCTATCAGTATTCAATATACCTGCTATTGTTTTGATTGATTCCGGTGCTACAAATTCTTTCATCTCTACTAGTTTTCATGCTAAGATTGGGAATGTGTGTGAAAGTGTGAATGATGCCTTAGAAGTTAGTATCCCTTCAGGTGAAACTATTATTACTAATCTGATGTCGAAAGCTGTTAAGTTTGAAATGGATGGGAAGAACTTAGAGGCTGACTTGTACTTAATAGACATGAGAGACTTTGATATCATTTTAGGCATGGACTGGCTTAGTTACATTCACGCTACGATTAAGTGTCATGAGAGGGAGGTGCTCTTTCAGAAACCAGGAGAATGTGAATTTACCTTCTTCGGGACAAAAGTCAAAACCATGCCCCGTGTCATATCAGTGTTGAAAGCACAAAAGATGTTGAGAAAAAGTACAAATCAAGGATATCTAGTGAGCATCACTAGTGTTCAGGCAACTGAGGTAACTGTTACAGATGTACCAGTTGTGCGTGATTTTGTGGATGTATTTCCAGAAGATCTAGTTGGTATTCCACCAGATAGACAAGTGGAATTCATTATTGACTTGGTACCTGGAGCTGCACCCATATCTAAAGCACCTTACAAGATGGCACCGAAGGAGCTTCAGGAGTTGAAGGTACAACTACAAGAACTGTTGGATAAAGGATTCATACGACCGAGTGTATCACCTTGGGGAGCACCGGTTCTGTTTGTGAAAAAGAAAGATGGGTCAATGAGGATGTGTATTGACTACAGGGAGCTGAATCGCCTCACAGTCAAGAATAAGTATCCTTTACCACGAATAGAAGATTTGTTCGATCAGTTAAAGGGTGCCGTTGTATTCTCCAAGATTGACTTGAGATCAGGTTATCATCAGTTGAAAGTTAAGGGCGGTGATATACCAAAAACCGCATTCAGGACTCGATACGGACATTATGAATTCACTGTGATGCCGTTCGGGTTAACTAATGCACCAGCTGTCTTCATGGACTTAATGAACCGAGTATTTCATCAATACTTGGAACGGTTTGTAATTGTGTTTATAGATGACATTCTGATTTATTCAAAGGACAAAGAACAACATGAGGAACATCTCAACATTGTATTACAGACACTTCGACAGGAAAGGTTGTATGCAAAATTCAAGAAGTGTGAATTCTGGCTTGACCGAATTGGTTTTCTTGGACATGTGGTTACCGCAGATGGCATTGAAATTAATCCAGCCAAGGTTGATGCTGTCACTAATTGGAAGGCACCAACCAATATAAATGAAGTTCGTAGTTTCTTGGGATTGGCTGGCTATTATCGAAGGTTTATCGAAGGATTTTCAAAAATTGCTGGACCGATGACCCAGTTGACCAAGAAGGAGTGAAGTTTCAATGGACAGAAAAGTGCGAGAAGAGTTTTCAAGAATTGAAATAGAAATTGGTATCTGCACCAGTTTTGGCTATTCCAGAAGGGCCAGAAGGTTTTGTAATCTACAATGATGCATCGAAACAACTGCCTAGATGCCTAGGCAGTTGAAGCCACATGAGCAGAACTACCCTACACATGACTTGGAATTGGCTGCTGTAGTTCATGCTTTAAAAATATGGCGACACTATCTATATGGTAGTAAGTGCGAGATATACACAGACCATAAGAGTTTAAAGTATTTCGTCACTCAGAAAGAATTGAATATGAGACAGAGAATGTGATTGGAGTTAGTTAAAGACTATGACTGTACTATCCATTACCATCCTGGCAAGGCCAATGTTGTTGCTGATGCACTTAGCCGGAAAGGTAAAGGACAGTTAGCTGCCTTAACCAGTCAAGAACAATTGATCAAGGATTTTGCCAACATGAGACTTGAAGTGGTAGCTCCTCCACATCACACAACTGCAATTATAGTTACTATGATTGTTCGACCGACTCTCAGAGACAGAATTAAAGAAGTTTGGCAGGGCAAGGCAACGAGCGGGGCAATTTGATTTAATAGTAGATCTTTTGAATTATTAATTTTGAAACAAGAAATTTTAAATAGTTGATTTCCATTTGACATTTTAATACCGAATTTTGGTATCTTTACAAATGTTGGTTTTTGCTAATCATATTTGGTATTGACTATTGAATGTGAGAAAAAAAAACTATTTTCGAAGTGATGTTTCCGCGTTTTGTGCTAAATTGCTATGGATTTTAAAGTATATGTTTGCCTTCGTATTGTGGCGACTTTTGAAAATATTTATTTACAGGTTACTTTGACTTGAGTAACGCCTCGAGTTATTAGTGAAATTGGGGCGTTACATATATGTTTGCATGGTTGTATGTTTGTTGTGTATTTGAGTTTAGTTTTGTTTGAGGACAAACAAAGATTCGAGTTTGGGGGTTTGATAAGTGTATTTCTACGCTTATTTGGGCTTTAAACTACAAAATTTTATTGTTCTTTTGGTAAAATACGACCTAAATTGTATTGTAATTTTTTTCTTAGTCAAAGTACTATCACGTATCAATTTCCAGTCCAAAAAGTTATGCTTCGAATTTTTAGTCTCAACTTGAGACCAATTTTTCAGATAGAAAACAGTCGAATTGGAAAATTTGTATTTCTATAGGAATTGCCCTTTGAATTATCTTTCCAATGGAGTTAAATCACCTCAATTGGATATCGAGAGAAAAAGATATGTCAAAATACGAAAGGCTGTCCGGTAAAAAAAAAATATAACTATGCGTACGCTATGCCTGAAGGCCTTGCGTACGCAAGGTCTCAATTCTCCCAACCCGAGGCCAATTCACTTGCACTATTTGTACACAAAAATTGAACCATCGTACGCATGGTTCAATTTCGAAAAAAATATTTGCTTTCCTTTTCTTTATTTTGGAAACCCTTGTCATACAATCTTTTGACACCCTATATATACCAAAACACGTCCACCACGAAAAAGACCTCTTTTAGACCTAAAAGTCTCTATATTTTACATATTTTGGAGGCGAAGGACAAGGCTCAGCATCAAGATCAAGGCAAATTGTACTAAATTATTGCAGATTATTCAACCCCTTTCAAGATTTCATTCAAGAAAGTGGATTTCTCCGCTTTCTTTCATCTTTTCTTGTTTCGAGTGATATTCTTCCATCTTTCTTGTATATTTTAATTATTAGGATGAATAGCTAGTTTTTCTATTGTATTGGATGAATGATGAACCTTTTGTTTGCATATTTTAATTCGAAACAAGTAATTTAGATTTTTCTTGGTTTTTTTTTATTGGTTTTGCATTCCCATTGTACTATTTGATTGCTTGATCGCTAATTAGATAGTTAGTTGCTTGTTGTAGTGTAGAAATACTCACAGTGAGTTTAGAATGTAGCAAAACTGACATGTATAGTTAGAATTAGGAATAATCTATTTCACACATGCAATCACTTAGATAATCTAAACTAAATGCATGATTTTCATATGAATTCGGACTAGGAATAGGATCGGGTCGTGTTAATCATAGGTTCATGTGTCTTGGAAAAAAAGCATTGAATAATTTAGCGTTATCGATTGTCAAAATGCATGAATTATCTAGATTACGAATTAAGAATTGAAATAAATGGCAATAGGGGGATTCAAGATTCCAATACACTCGTTCATACATTAGATAAATACATACTTTCTTACATTAGGATTAGTATAGAAGAACATCAAACTCTCTTTTGTGTTACGATAATATCGAATTTGATAATAACTATTGAACTAGACATTAAACTTTATTTCTTGTGGGACAATAAATTCTTAAATCACTTATTATTACTTGTCAACGATCCCGTACGCTTGCGGGTTTTGCACGAACACTACGTTTTCGTTAAAATTTCGTTAAGTTTCGAGATTGAGAACTATGTAAACATCATTTGTCGCTTGAGAAAGAAAATCAAAACATCATTTTTATTTACTACCTAAAATGTTCACGTCAATAATGGGCATTTGTTTCTTTTAGTATTAAATTTTGTTGATATATAAATAATACTTAAGTATATTTTAAAGTAAATCATTATGCATTCCGTGAAAAGTAAATTGCAGGTTACAGGATTGACAATACATACGAAGTGTGTATTGTCTAAAAGAAAAAAATGCAGGTCACAAGATTAGTGACCAACATGCTATTAAGTCATTCGCTAGAAACTCTTACACTTCATGAAAAACGTATCGGGAGGCATACTACAAGAAAATATGCTATTTCAAATTTTGGAAAGTGAATCTAAGGAACTTGACTTTGAGGATTTTTGTAATGCTTTATATCCATAATTGTGAGACTATGGATTTGGTGATGTTAGACCACTCGGGGTCAAAATCGACAATGACTTCAGACGATGAAGTTGCATAATCAATTATGGCAAATGCTGACGAAGATGAAGAAGATCTAGACCTAGAAGAAGACCAAGAGTGAAACAAGTAGAGATTATGGAGATTTCTCATTTATTTGAAAAAAAAAATTAATAATAAAATTTTTCAAATTGTTTTTCCTATTTCAAGAAGTGGTAAAAAAAAAATCAATCGTATGATTAAGTCATGAAATATTTCATTTTACCCTTTCATTCCAAGTATTCTAATATTGGTATACAAATTTAACAAGAGATACTCTTTCTTATTTCAAGGAAAACGTCTCAAGTAAACCAGAACAACTTGATAAGGGACCTCTTTCAAGCTATTCAAGATCTCGGAAACTGTATCATAATCTAGCTCCACCCACACCACCAGCTCCTATTACTCTCGCGCCCATGCTCTGTAGTTGAGTTATTTCGAAAGCTTCTTCGATGGAACATCTGGTCACTACTGTTGAGGAATGGCTTCGTAAGTTAGAACGATTTTTTTGACTCATAAACAGCACTGACGCCCACAAGGTCCAGTATACGGAGTTATGTTCCCCAGTGATGCAAGTCACTGGTGGGATTCGATATCCTAAACTAGGACCCAAGAGCAGTAGTTGGCATCAACTTGGGAACAATTCTAGGAGGAAGCAAAGGACAAGTATTTTTCTCAATCTCCAAGTGATTTCAAGGAGAGCGAAATCCTTCCACTCAAGCAGGGTTGTATTTCCCAAATTGATTATGAGCGAAAGTTCGACCAACTCTCAATGTATTTTCCACACCTAGTTGATACGGAAATTAAGAAGACTCGAAGGTTCGAGCACAGGTTAAACCTAGACCCAAGCATGTTTCTTATGTCACATCATACCGTAAGATGTTGGAACGAGATCATGCTATTTGGTATCAAAAGGCTAATAATGCAGAGCAACCTAGTCAATTGTACAGGCAGCAGGATAAAGGGTAAATTGGAAAAAGAAAGTGGAATGATCAAGACAAAGGAAAAGTCAAATAGCAAAATAAGAAAGCTAAATCGGATCTAGTGCCAATAAGGTCATAGTAGCTGTAGTAGCGCTGTGCCCTCAGTGTGGTAAACCTCATTGTGGTGAATGCTTGTATGAGAAGAATGCCTATTTTTGGTGTTGTAAGCTAGGACATATTGCTAAGGATTTCCCATATATACTTAGAAGAATGATGATAGTAGTGATCAGAACAAAAAGGAAAAAGCACGAGTTTTTACACTGACTCAAAAGGATGCAGAGGAGATCTCAAATGTAATAGCAGGTATTTTATTAGTAGTATCTAATACACCTACTTATGTACTGTTTGATTCAGAAGCTACTCATTCTTTTGTATCAACGTCTTTCATTACTAAATCTAGTATTACTTGTATAATTCAAAGAGTACACTAGAAGTTAGCATCCCCTCAGGCCGAACATTAAATACAGATTAGTTAGCTTGGTCAGTGAATCTTGAAATTGAGGGAAAAACATTAGAAGCTAATTTGTACCTAGTAGAGATGAAAGACTTTGATGTGATTTTGGGTATGGATTGGTTGGGATGTAAATTATGCAACCATTTGTTATAGAGAGATGAAAGTGTCTTTTCAGAAACCAGGAGAAGAACAATTTTCTTTCTACAGAATAAAGACCAAACCCCATCTTTGACTAGTATAATGCCTTGCAAGCCGAGAAAATGTTGAGAAAAGAACATATCAAGGGAGGAGAAAAAATGCAACGATAAAGATTGAGGACATACTAGCACTATACAAGAATTTATAGATGTGTTTCCAGAAGATCTATATGGTACTCCACCAGATAGACAAGTGGAGTTCATAATAGATCCGATTCTCGAAGCTACACAGTATCTAAAGTTCCATACAGAATGGCTCCAAAGGAACTTCAGGAGTTGAAAATTCAATTACAAAAATTGTTAGACAGTGGCTTTCTTCGACCAAGTATATCTCCATGGGGCGCACCAGTGTTTCTCGTAAAGAAGAAATATGGAAGTATGAGAATGTGTATCAATTATCGAGAGCTGAACCATTTGACCGTAAAAAATATATATCCCCTCCTGAGGAAGTCATCTTTGCAATCCACTTTGAATTACCGCAATTGGATTTTGGGAGAGAAAGTTATGGCCAAAATACTGAAAGCTGTCCGGTGAAAAATTCTAAAGCTATGCGGTCGCATAGCTTTAACTACATGCGGTCGCTGGGATGGCTTCAGAGAACTCCTTGGGACAAAGTGCTTAAACTATGCAACTGCATAAGTACCGCATAGCCTTGAAAAATGGCAAGATTTCCTATTTTTGGAAAATTGCCTAAACACCTATGGAAATGCGTTTTGCTTGATTTTCTCGACCTACATACATCAATACACGTCCAGAAGCCATTCTTCTACATCTTGAACGTTCTTCAACACATCTTGGACCACAAAAACTCCATGGAAGGCTAATCAAATCATGTGAAGTGAAGGAGGAACTCATCTGTAAAAGGTTTTCATGTCGGTTATTCAAAACCTTTGTTATTTATTTGTTTAAACATTTATGGATCTGGATTTCTATCTTTACGAATTTATGGAAAAATTGACTTAACTTGTATTAGGTTTTTCATAGAAATAGTCATGTTTTTCCTATTGAACAATCGAAATACTTGTTGAATCTTTATATTTCATTGAATTCACTGGTGTGGTTATTTACCTTCTTATGCCATGAGTATATGATTGATCTATAACCTAATTTCAATGAATATTTGTGAAAATTGTAAAAGGAATCCAAAATCGAGAAGTATAATTGAGAATTATATTGATCCATAACGTTAAATCCACTTATTAAAGCGCCGGGACGAAAGCCTTTAATTGTGTTATTAGTTTGAATAATTGACATTGAATGACCAAATCCGGATGAGGGAATTCTGGGCTAATCTCTCAACGGTATCACCTCTTCAATTATTAGGCCTGCTTCTCAACGACATCGTCTCTTCATTATTTAGGCTTACTTCTCAACGACATCACCTCTTGAATAATAAGGCTTGCCTCTCAACGGATCACATATTCAATTATAAAGCTCACCTTTACAGCCCTGTATTTTCATTAGTTAGCCCCGCCTATTCAATTATTCAGGCTCCCCTATACGGCCTTGCATCTTCATTATTTAGGCTCAACTATATGGCCTCGCCTCTTCATTCTTTAGCACGCCTCTCAACGGGATAGCCTCTTCAATTATAAGGCTCGCCTATACGGCCTCGCCTCTCAACGGTATCGCCTCTTCATTATTTAAGCTCGCCTCTTAACGACATTGCCTCTTCAATTATTTGGCTCTTCTCTCAATGATATCGCCTCTTCATTATTTAGGCTCATTTCTAGAGGGATCATATTCCATTATAAGGCTCGCCTATACGGCCTCGCCTCTTCATTAATTAGGCTTGCCGCTCAACGGCTTCGCCTCTTCAATTATTTATTTAGGCTCGCCTATACAACCTCGGCTCTTCATTATTTAGGCTCAACACTCAACGGCATCGTCTCTTCATTATTTATGCTCGTATCTAAACGGCATTGCCTCTTCAATTATTAGGATCGCCTCTGAACAACACCACCTCTTCATTATTTAGGCACGTCTCTCAATGGCAACGCCTCTTCATTATTTAAGCTCCCCTCTTAACGACATCGCCTCTTCAATTATTTAGCTCTCCTCTCAACGGCATGGTCTCTTTCTTAATTAGGCTCTCCTCTCAATGGATCACCTATTTATACGGCCTGGCCTCTTCATTAATTAGGCCTGTCGCTCAAAGGCCTCGCCTTTTCAATTATTTAGGCTCGCCTCTTCAATTATTAGGTCGGCCTCTCAACGACATCGCCTCCTCATTATTTAGGCACGCCTCTCAACAGCATCACCTCTTCATTATTTAGGCTTGCCTATCAATGGCATTGCCTCTTAAATTGTTAGGCTCGCCATTCAACGTCATTGCCTCTTCATTATTTAGGCTTGCCTCTCTACGGCCTCACCTCTTCAAATAATTAGGCTAGCCTATACGGCCTTGGCTCTTCATTATTTAAGCTCGCCGCCCAACTAGGAATGGCAAAAAGGCTCGCGGGCTCGGGCCACATGGGCTTGGACCGTGAAATGCCTGAGTTGGGCCCGACTTGAGGCTCGGAACACCGAGCAAAGGTCTGGCCGAGTGCGAACTGGCCCGTGAGTCGAGAAAATGAAAAAAAAAACACACAACACATAGGCAGCAGTTTGCTGCCACAAGAAAAAGAAAAAAAATCGAACCAACCCGGCTCACCCGGTAAAGACCCAAGTCGAAAGTTAGGGCCGAGCATAATTTTTTTGAGCGAGCTTCTGTTCAGCTAGGCTAGAGCCCAAAAAAAGCTCAGTTCGTTTTTCCAGAGCTGATCCCGGGCCTTAAGTTTAAGCTCGCAAGTCGGCATGGTTCTGATCGTTGACACCCCTACTCTCAACGGCATCACCTCTTCATTATTTAAGCTCGCCTCTAAACAGCATTGCCTCTTCAATTATTAGGATCTCCTCTCAACATCGCCTCTTCAATTATTAGGCTCGTCTGTCAATGGCATCCCCTCTTCAATTATAAAGCTCGCATTTGTGGCCTTGCTTCTTCATTAAAGGCTTGCCTCTCAACGACATCCCTTCTTCATTATTTAGAACCTCTCAACGGTATCACCTCTTCAATTATTTAGGCTTTTCACTCAACGACATCGTCTCTTCATTATTTATGTTCACTTTTCAACGGCATCACTTCGCATGGCAGAAGACATCTGTTGGAAGATCTTCAAGGAGATCATCGCTGATTTGGAGATATTAGAGGCAAAGTATGATGAAGAAGATTTGACCTTAATCCTGTTGTGTTTGTTGCCTATTTCATTTTCATCGTTTAAGGACACAATTTTGTATAGTCATGACACACTCACCATTAAAGAAGTATATGATGCATTGTTCTCAAAGGAGAAGATGAAGTATCTGGTTGAGTCCAGAGATGCAAAAGGACTTGTAAATATCTGGTTCATGGTGATCGGAGAAGGGGTAAGTCTATGGTAAATATCAGCAATCTGGTTTGTTATTATTGCAAGAAGAAAGGACACGTCAAGGGGTATTGCGATAAGTTACAGAATATTGGTGATTTGTCTGCAAGTTATGGGAAGCAATCAAATAATTCGGACGAGGCCAATATAGTGAGGAACCATTTGAGTGATGGAGATCTTTTGACGATTTCTGACCTTGAATCCAAAACTGACGAGGAGTGGATTTTGGATACAGCTTGTGCATTCCATATATGTTCCAATTGGTGACTGATTCCTTAGAGAAGAAGAAGAAGAAGAAGGGCTCGGTGGGCAAAAGGAAGGGCAAGAAACACCACTCCCCTAGAAGGGGTCGGTGGAGTTAGTCTATAGAGGTACGTGCTCACATTCCCCCATCTTTTTTAATGTTCATTGGATGTTGGAATGTTAGGGGTTTGGATGACCCCATGAAACATAGGGAGGTTCGGAATTTGTTACAAAATCAGAAACTTTGTTTTTGTGGCCTTGTGGAGACTAAGGTCGTCTTAGAGGTGAATAGTGCAAAGATTGGGCGGTCTATTAAGGCCTCTTGATTGTTTGAGGGTAATTATGCTCATTGTTCTAGGGGTCGTATTTGGGTGTGTTGGGACCCTAGCATGGTGAAGGTGACAGTTGTTGGTTCTTCGGATCAAGCTATGCATTGTCACTTGGAATTTTCATCGACTTTGCCGAGCTGCTATGTTACCAAGTATGGGGAACACACTCCTAGTGGGAGAATGGCGCTTTGGAATGATATTCGGATGCATGCAGATAATTTTGACGACTCTCCTTGGTTGATTCTTGGGGATTTTAATGCAGTGTGTCATCAAGATGAGTGTCTTGGTGGTTTGAATGACTGGCCATCTTCGAAACAAGACCTTTAAGATTGCGTGATTGAGTCAGGGTTGGAGGACCTCCATTACGGCGGTTTTTTTTTTACTTGGAGTAACCGACGACGGGACAAGCCTATCTTTCGAAAGTTGGATAGAGCTCTTATTAACCTACATTGGGATGGTGTTTTTTCAGGATCTGAAGCTAATTTTCTTCCCTCTGGAGTTTCGGATCATTCCCCCTTTGTTGTCAAACTTGGGGCGCTTCCCATTAAGCGCACTCCTTTTAAATACTTTGATTATTGAGGAGAGCATCCTGATTTCATGCCTTTGGTTGATAGGGTTTGGTCAGGTTTTATTGCTGGTGTGCTATGTATAGGTTATATTCAAAGATGAAGAACTTGAAGATTGAACTTAAAAGGTTTAATAAGGAGGTGTTCGTTCTCTCATCTACCTTCTCGTGTGGGGGCTGCTAAGGCAAAGATGGAGGAGATTCAAGCCTTGGTTCACCAAAATCCATTAAATGTGAGACTTATTGAGGCGGAAGTGGAGGCGATAAGGAAATATGCTACTTTGAGTAGAGATGAGGAGAGTTTTTTCAAGCAAAAATCTCGTATCCAATGGCACCTAATCCGGATAAGAGCAATCTTTTTGCTTGTGGAGTGGATGTACATCTTAAGGACCTGCTCCTCGGTCTCTTGGTTATAGGGAGGGCTCACTTCCGGTTCGTTATCTTGGCGTTCCACTCATTGCTACTAAATTGAGAGCTTTGGATTGTAATGTCTTGGTGGAGCGTATTGTGGCAAGGGCTAAAGGTTGGACTTCTCGTACTTTGTCTTATGCCGGGAGACTCCAGCTTATTAAGTCCGTTCTTTTCTCTATCCAAGTGTATTGGTCTTCTCTCTTTATTCTCCCTAAGACAGTCACTAAGAAGGTGGAGACCACTCTTAGGTCATTTCTATGGAAAGGAAGTGCTCTTACTCATAGTGGTGCTAAGGTGGCTTGGAAGCGCATATGTATGCCACGAGAGGAAGGGGGTTTAGGGGTAAAGAATCTGGTTTTGTGGAATAAGGCAGCTATGATGAAGCATATTTGGTACCTTCTCACAGATTCTTCTCTCTCGATTTGGTCTTCTTGGATACACACTTATTTGCTGAAAGGTAGGAGTTTTTGGGAGGTTAAATGCCCGAATGAGTGTTCTTGGACGTGGAGGAAGCTACTGAGCCTTCGTATTTTGGTGAGAAATAAGCTCAAGTTCAAGGTTTGTGATGGTCATGCTATCTCCTTATGGCATGACCATTGGCATCCTTTAGGTCCTTTACATGGTTTATTTGGAGATCGCATTATTTGTGATTCGGGGTTGGGAAAGGATGCCAAGGTGGCTGCCATTGTTGATGGGATGAGTTGGAGATGGCCACTAGGTTTATCTATTAACTGGTTGGAGGTGATTCACGCCACTCCCCCTACTTTCATTCCTAATCCAACTATTTCGGATATTATGCAATGGCAACGTGCGCCGAACGGGCATTTCACTACTGGCTTAGCTTGGGAGTCTCTTCGGCATAGGAGGGAGGCGGTTCAGTGGCATAAACTTGTTTGGTTTGGTAAGCATATTCCTTGTCATGCTTTCATTGTGTGGCTCTTTCTTTGTAATGTAGTTAATACTCAAAGCAAGCTTTGGAGGCTTGGTTTGACTGAGGAAATTAAATGTCTTCTTTGTGGGAGTGATCAAGAAGATGCAGCTCACCTCTTTTTTACTTGCCCATATTCGGAGTGGATCTGGAGGCACTTTTATAGTAAATGTAACATACCTATCATTCACCGTCCTTGGGAGGAGCTTATAGGTTGGATGGCACAACAATTTGGGGCTGATTCATTTCGAAATTCAGTCATTAAAACCATGTTTGCAGCCATGGTGTACTACATTTGGCGAGAGAAATTCCCGTTTCTTTGATCACTCGTCTAGGCACGCTAGCTTGGTTTTCAATGATATTATGTTTGCAGTTTTTTCTAAGTTTAATACACTTTGTAATGTGGATCCCACTATAGAAAATAAGTGGATTCAACGCTCTTTGGGTTTGGACGTTGGAATTTTTTTCTTGTACTACCTAGAGGGATAGTCTTCTAGTTTTTTGTCGTTGTTTTGTCTATGTAGGGGGGCCTGCCCTCCTTATAGTTTCTATGGTCTGGGGTACGCCCCTGTGCTTTTGTAGATGATTTACTTTTGGTTATAATCCACTTACCTTAACCAAAAAAAAAAATTGTCCTTAAATGCTAGAGCCATAAATCTACTATTTTGTGCACTAGATATAAATGAATTTAATCGTATTAGTACGTGTGATTCCGCATATGATATTTTGCATGCATTAGAAGTTACTCATGTCGGTACTAGCAAAGTAAAGGAAACCAAAATCAATATTTTGGTTAAAGAATTTGAAAATTTCTTCATGAAACAAGATGAACTCATTGTTCTATGATTACTCGATTCATCGATATTGTTTCATTGTCTTTGCAAATATACTAATGGTGAACTTATGAGTAAATTGCTTAGGTCTCTATCGGAAGATTGGAGTTCATTAAGGTTGTTGATAGAAAACACCAAAGATGTCAACTCATATCCCTTGGAAGTCTCTATATGGAACATTGATGACATATGAGCTCAACAATCCCGAAACTAAGGAGAAAACAAAGAGAAGCAAAGAAGAATCAAAGGAATCCTCTAAGCGACAAATAGCTCTCAAATCAGAAATTGAAGAACGAACCACTGGTGGAAATGTAAGTGATGAAGAACTTGATGATCTAGTCCTTCTTGTCAAACAATGGAGAGGCTTTCGAAACAATCAAAAATTCAAAAAGAAAGAGGAAAGAGTGAAGAAAGAAGCAAGAAAATTATTTGTTATGATTGTACAAACCCGGTCACAAGAGAACCGAGTGCCCAAACAAGAAAAAGAACTTCAAGAAAAAAGACACTCCTACATGGGATGATAACGACAATGATGAGCAAGATGGATTTGATAGTCAAGAAGAGATTGCCAACATAAGCCATGGCTATTGAAGATGAGGTAAATCTTATTGAAAATTGTTCCTATGATGATTATCTACCTCATATGATGAAATCCTTGAGAAATTTGAAAAACTTGTTCAAAATCATTCTTCTCTTAAGAAGGAATACTAGTTGAAAAATGAAATGAAGAAAGTTTTAGAAAATCAAAAGGGAAATTTAAAGGATGAAGTTTTGATTAAAAGAGAATTCTTCCTTGAAAGAAAAAGTTGAAGATTTAACTAAAATCATCTATAAATTTACTCAAGGCAAGATAAATTTTGATTTAATGCTTGGAAATCAAAAATGTATCTTTGCTAAAGGAGGAATTGGATATAAGCCATTTTTGAAACAAAAGTCTCTTAAAAATTTATTTGTCAAAGCTTCAAACCATTTTCAACAATTGTATGTAGTTTTTGTAACAAAGAGGGACATAATTCTTATAATTGTCTAATCAAGAAGAGGCAACACTTTTAGAGTAAAAATAATATTCAAGAGGGACTAAGACTAACTACCAAGAACCCAAACTTATGTGGGTACCAAAAATCAAAAGTTAAATAATTTTCTATAGGTACCAAAGAAGATGAAAAGTAATTGGTTCTTGGATAGTGGTTATTCAAAGCACAGGACTAGAGATAGAACGTTACTCTCAAACTTCAAAGAGAAGGATGGAGGCAATGTCACTTTTGGAGACAATGTAAAAGGAAAAATTATTGGAATTGGAAACATTGGTAATCATTCCTCTCCATCTATTGAAAATGTGTTATTAGCAGATAATCTCAAACATAATTTAGATTTAAATGAGCTTTTTACTTGTTTTTCAAATTGACAAGCATCGCAAATTTTATCTTTGTCAAATTTCGAATTTGGTAACCCATTGACAAATTTGTTTTTGGAAATTCTTGGAAGTAGATCCATGCTAACATGACCCAATCTGCTATGCCATAACCATGTTTCATTTTTGAAACTTGATAAACATTTTTCATTGCTTTCAAACTCGATATTTATGATATAAATATCTTTACTTCCGCTTCCTATAAACAATATCTTTTTTAATGTAGCGTCTTTGATAAGACATTTAGAAGAATCAAAAAAAAAAATTGGTTAAGGTAAGTGGATTATAACCAAAAGTAAATCATGTACAAAAGCATAGGGGCATACCCCAGACCATAGAAACTATGCGGAGGACAGGCCCCCCTACATAGACAAAACAACGACAAAAAACTAGAAGACTATCCCTCTAGGTAATACAAGAAAAAATTCCAACGTCCAAACCCAAAGAGCGTTGAATCCACTTATTTTCTATAGTGGGATTCACATTACAAAGTGCATTAAACATAGAAAAAACTGCAAACTTTATCATTGAAAACCAAGCTAGCATGCCTAGACATTTCATTTCACGGGAATTTCTCTCTCGCCAAATGTAGTACACCATGGCTGCAAACATGGTTTTAATGACTGAATTTCGAAATGAATCAGCCCCAAATTGTTGTGCCATCCAACCTACAAGCTCCTCCCAAGGACGGTGAATGATAGGTATGTTACATTTACTACAAAAGTACCTCCAGATCCACTCCGAATATGGGCAAGTAAAAAAGAGGTGAGCTACATCTTCTTGATCACTCCCACAAAGAAGACATTTAATTTCCTCAATCAAACCAAGCCTCCAAAGCTTGCTTTGAGTATTAACTCCATTACAAAGAAAGAGCCACACAATGAAAGCATGACAAGGAATATGCTTACCAAACCAAACAAGTTTATGCCACAGAACCGCCACCCTCCTATGCCGAAGAGACTCCCAAGCTAAGCCAATAGTGAAATGCCCGTTCGACGTACCAACCCATTGCATAATATCCGAAACAGTTGGATTAGGGATGAAAGTAGGAGGAGTGGCGTGAATCATCTCCAACCAGTTAATAGATAAACCTAGTGGCCATCTCCAACTCATCCCATCAACAATGGCAGCCACCTTGGCATCCTTTCCCAACCCCGAATCATAAATAAGGCGATCTCCAAATAAACCATGTAAAGGGCCTAAAGGATGCCAATGGTCATGTGATGAGATCCCGGTTGGGGGAATCCAATGGAACTCGCGGAATGAATTCAAAAACGCCGGGAAAACCCAAATTCAGGTTTGTAGACGATAGGATCATGACCCGAGCCTCACGACTCAAGAACTTAAGGTATATTAACCTTAAACCCGTTGAAGTGCAGAAACTAGAACCTCGATTTGTGAACGCCACAAAGGTAGTCCAATCCTTTGATAAGTTCTGTTGTCGAACGCCACAAATATTCAATCAATATTTGATAAGTTCTAAGGGGTGTTCATGAAGAACAATTGAGAGAAAACTCTTTTAATTTCATTATGTCAAAACTTCACTTACAATGAAATAGAATTCCTATTTATATGGAAACTATGGAAAACCCTAAAATTATGGAAATAACGAAATTCTAGAGTCCAAAGATAATAAACTTGCCAAAAACAAGAAAGATAGCAAAATATGGAAATTCGTAAAAAATTTAAAAATCCGTCCAAGATTTCTTCTATGCGATCGCATAGAACATTTACATGCGGCCGCATGGTTATCGATCTTCAGCGCCTGGAAGTGTCTGACCATTGTATGCAGTCGCATTGTCTGGGAACCATGCGGCCGCATGGTTCTTCATTTTGGCTTCGAGTTCGGATTCTTGATTCGAGCACCTTCCAACTCCTTTCGGCCTTCGACCCCAACATCAAACTTGTTCCTTGACATGTTGTCTTCAATATTATAGACTCCGTTACTTGAACATATAAATGTATGGCTTTTATCAAATCTTTGAAGTCTCGACTTGGCTCTACTCTCCCTCCAACATGCCTCGGGTTCTTGATAGTTCGCGGCGCATCCTGGATCATATCATCCCCTCTCTCTTCGAAAGGATTCGTCCTCGAATCCATGCCTTGCGATCGTATAGGGGAGAACAACGTACTATCCAGCTCATCACTGCACCACCTGGATCAAATGGAAAATTCTTCATTCCATGGCATAAGATCAATATACGGTACCCACCCTTCTCGCAGATATGGTTGTATTGTAGCACAAACTTAATCACCCATTGTTGTTGCATGAACTCACACATACAATGTACAGCCTGAAGGAAAGACTTAAGCAAAACACAGTTGAAACTGTTAGTTCCAAAAAAAAAATATGGGTCCTCGTACTCATGATGTATCGTCTCCACCACATCATGCTTAACGATGAAACTTTGCTCTGCACTCCCCACAATATTTTCAACCATTTGCTTAACACACTCTTCTAGTTTCTCACCCTCATACTGAACAACCTCATCTATTTTCTCCTCAATGTCAACTGCATTTTTCAATTCATCATCCTCCAGCTCAACCTTCCTATCTCTAGATCCCTCTTGCAATTCAACCACGTTGCTCTCTTTCAATATGGTCATCTCACTCTCTTGCTTTTCCCTTTCCACTTCACCCCTCACCTTACATTGGTCTGCATGAGACAGTGCTAGTGTCAAACCCACCAGAGTGATGTGTTTCCCATCCTGAAGAAACCTATACGTGTTCCTCCACATATCATACACAGCCTTCCTCCCATGTCTCCAAGGTTTCCCAAACAAAATATGAAAGGATTTTAATGGGACTACATCACACCACACCTTATCACTATATCCTCCAATGGTGACATTCACTAAAGCCTGTTTGATCACATTTACCTTTCCACACTCCTTCAACCAAGTCAACTGATAAGGCCTAGGGTGTTGTTGTAAAGGTAATCCCAATAATTTTTACTGTAGTGATACTGACCAAATTAAATATATGCTCCCTATCAATGGCCAAATTGCACACCGTATTACCCACAAAGTGCCAAGTTTGAAAAACAAGTCCCCAATCATAATCCATCATTAACGTAGGCGCAATCAAAAACTCAAGAAAAGAATTGGATGAGTGAGAATTTAATTCAAGAAAGTGGTTCTTGAATTTGGATTGGATTGGATTGGACTGAACAGAAATAGATTTTGAACTTAGAAAGAAAGTAGGATATTTGGACAATTTTCAAGAAATAAAAAGATTTTTTTTTTATTATTATTTCGGACGTGAATAGTAATTTTTTTTTTTTTTTTTTTTTTTTTTTTTTACAAACTCAAGAATTCAACTATGAGAACGACAAAGAAAACATAAGTTGATTTGGACTCAAATTGAGCACAAAAACAACTTTTGACTCTTTTTTTTGAATTTTTTTGAATCTAAGACTCAAAATATTTACTGGACTCAAGAACATGAAGAATACAAAAAGACTCAAAACAAAGAAAATAAAATAAAAGATATAACCTGAATCTAGAACCAGCTCTGATACCACTTGATGAGATCCCGGTTGGGGGAATCGCATGGAACTCACGGAATGAATTCGAAAACCCAGGAAAACCCAAATTCAAGTTTGTAGACGATAGGATCTTGACCCGAGCCTCACGACTCAAGAACTTAAGGTATATTAACCTTAAACCCGTTGAAGTGCAGAAACTAGAACCTCGATTTGCGAACGCCACAAAGGTAGTCCAATCCTTTGATAAGTTCTGTTGTCGAACGCCACAAATATTCAATCAATATTTGATAAGTTCTAAGGGGTGTTCATGAAGAACAATTGAGAGAAAACTCTTTTAATTTCATTATGTCAAAACTTCACTTACAATGAAATAGAATTCCTATTTATATGGAAACAATGGAAAATCCTAAAATTATGGAAATAACGAAATTCTAGAGTCCAAAGATAATAAACTTGCCAAAAATAAAAAAGATAGCAAAATATGGAAATTCGCGAAAAATGTAAAAATCCGTCTAAAATTTCTTCTATGCGATCGCATAGAACATTTACATGCGGCCGCATGGTTATCGATCTTCAGAGCCTGGAAGTGTCTGACCATTGTATGCGGTCGCATTGTCTGGGAACCATGCGGCCGCATGGTTATTCATTTTGGCTTCGAGTTCGGCTTCTTGATTCGAGCACCTTCCAACTCCTTTCGGCCTTCGACTCCAACATCAAACTTGTTCCTTGACATGTTGTCTTCAATATTATAGACTCCGTTACTTGAACATATAAATGTATGGCTTTTATCAAATCTTTGAAGTCTCGACTTGGCTCTACTCTCCCTCCAACATGCCTTGGGTTCTTGATAGTTCGCGGCGCATCCTGGATAATATCATCATGCCATAAGGAGATAGCACGACCATCACCAACCTTGAACTTGAGCTTATTTCTCACCAAAATACGAAGGCTCAGCAGCTTCCTCCACGTCCAAGAACACTCATTCGGGCATTTAACCTCCCAAAACTCCTACCCTTCAGTAAATAAGTGTGTATCCAAGAAGACCAAATCGAGAGAGAAGAATCTATGAGAAGGTACCAAATATGCTTCATCATAGCTGCCTTATTCCACAAAACCAAATTCTTTACCCCTAAACCCCCTTCCTCTCGTGGCATACATATGCGCTTCCAAGCCACCTTTGCACCACTATGAGTAAGAGCACTTCCTTTCCACAGAAATGACCTAAGAGTGGTCTCCACCTTCTTAGTCGCCTTAGGGAGAATAAAGAGAGAAGACCAATACACTTGGATAGAGAAAAGAACGGACTTAATAAGCTGGAGTCTCCCGGCATAAGACAAAGTACGAGAAGTCCAACCTTTAGCCCTTGCCACAATACGCTCCACCAAGACATTACAATCCAAAGCTCTCAATTTAGTAGCAATGAGTGGAACGCCAAGATAACGAACCGGAAGTGAGCCCTCCCTATAACCAAGAGAACCAAGGAGCAGGTCCTCAAGATGCACATCCACTCCACAAGCAAAAAGATTGCTCTTATCCGGATTAGGTGTCAACCCAGAAAGCTCCTCAAATTTATTGAGCACACCATCAATCAAGAGTATCGAATGAACTTCCGCCCTACTAAAAATCAATAAGTCATCTTATGAAGAATCAAATTTAATTGTTGATGACTTCTCAAGATTTACTTGGGTTATTTTTTAAATCTTAAGGATGAAGTTTTAAAAGTATTTAAATACTTTTGCCAAAAAGGTTCAAAATGAAAAAAAGGATATTCCATTCATACTATATGAAGTGATAATGGAGGTGAATTTAACAATATCGCTTTTGACAATTTTTGAAATGAAAATGGATATGAACACAATTTCTCGGCTCCTAGAACCCCTCAACAAAATGGTGTAGTAGAAAAGAAGAATCGTACATTGCAAGAAATGGCTAGGACCATGCTTAATGAAAATAGCATGCCAAAAATTTTTTTGGACCAAAGCCGTAAATACTGCTTGCTATATATAAATAGAGTTTTGGTTAGTTGAAAGAAAACTAAAACCCCCTATGAGCTTTGGAAAAATAGAACTCCAAATATCGGATATCTTAGAGTATTTGGTTGCAAGTGTTTTATTCTAAACACAAAAGATAATTCGGGATAATTTCATTCAAAATCCGATATTGGAATCTTTCTAGGATATTCATCGACTAGCAAGGCTTATATAGTTTTCAACAGAAGAACTCTAGTAGTTGAAGAATCCATGCATGTTACTTTTAGTGAAACTAACCCTCTTGATCGTGAGAAAGATGTTAGCAACAATGTAGGTTTGGAAATTCCTCTTGAACAAACGACGATTTAAGCCCAAACCAAAGAAGACTCAAAGGAGGAGCACGAGGAAGAAAATAACAATCAACAAAATAAAGAAGAACCTACGGTTCCTAGTGATCCATCTCTACCGAAAAAATGGAGGTTCGTTCACTCTCACCCAAAAGAATTGATCATTGGAGATCCATCTAAAGGTATTACTGCAACATTCTGAAATTTTCTAGTAAATATTTTTAGTATTTTAGAATGTTTTTAATTTTATGGGCTTAGTAAATATTTTTAGTATTTTTAGAAAGTTTTTAATTGCATGGGTTTAATTGAATAATAAAATAAATGTTAATAGAAATTGTAATTAAAATAGTATTAGGGACTTGAAAGTGCAATTTCATAATTGAATATTTGCCCAAGGATTAAAGATGTAATTTCACAAACCAATAAAATATTTGCATTTGTGCCCAAGGATTAAATGTACAATTTCATAAACCAATAAAATAGTTGCATTTGTGCCAAGGACTAAGGGTGTAATTTCTCAAACCAATAAAATATTGACATTGGTTACCTAGGGGTTAAAAGTGCAATTTGATAAATTGCACAATTAACCCCTAACATCAACTATAAATATGGGATAATGGTGAAGTGAGAAATGTCTCACATCTCTTTCATTTCCATCCCTTTCACTCTTTAAGGTATGTTTTTTAGTAAATTATTTTGTTAATTATTTATTTACTTAATTATTTGTTTTTAGGTATTTATTTGGTTTATGAATAGGAAATTAAAATTTTTTGCTCTAGGGTTATTCAATAATTGAAGAAAGATAGAGTTAGAGTTATGTTAAATTAATAAAAAAAAAAATAATAATAATAATTATTATTATAATATTTGATGAAAGAAGGTAAAGAAGTAAGATAGGCAAATCATTTGGAATAATAGTTGCTAATTATATTGGTTAATGGGCCACTAGTAAATGTATACATGTGGATATAGTAAATTCAATTGGAGAAGAAATAATTAGCACTTGAGATTTAAATTATTTTGATTTGATGAGAAGTAATGTGTCATGATGCACAGTCTAAAAAGTGAGGTATGTGAAAAATTTAGTAAAGAAGAATATGGAATGCATAAGAAATTAATTAATAAGTATGGTATATATATATGTGTGTGTGTGTGTGTGTGTGTGTGTGTGTGTGTGTGTGTGTATTTGTGGATATTTGTGTGTTAAATAAAATGGAAAATTGATCAAACATGAAATGAAAAATAATATGGTAAATTTTACATGTATTGATTTTATTTTAGAAATTGTGAAATTTATTTAATAACAATAACAAGAATTTTTATTTTTTATTATTATTTATTAGTAACTAGTATTATTAGTATCCTTATTAAAGTTGTTTTAATTATGTAACCTATAATATCTTATAGGTTTAATTAGATTTGTTAATTGAGAGGTACTATGACAAGACATAATTAATGTAGGGATTATTGTATTCAATCATGCTACCTTGCCCTCATGGGTGACCTCAAACTTGACCTCGGCCCCACCACTCCTCTCACATGGAGGTCGGGTCCTACCTCATTAAATTTAATATTTTTTCCCTCCATGTGAGAGGAGTGGTGGGGCCGAGGTCAAGCTTGAGGTCACCCATGATGGCAAAGTAGTTTAATTCTTATTGTATTAATGCAGATATTGATCAAGGAAATCGTGAAAAAGGTAAATATTGATGTTTTTCAACTACAGTACAAGATACGTTAAATGTGTAATTATATGCTTATATGTGTTTGCTTGTTTTACTACGTGACATGGCAGTATGATACGTGTACATTGAATTTATTTGGAAAATGTATGGATGATTACGTTTTCAAGATCATGCATATGTTGTTGTCATTCTGATTGAGTTACGGTTGATCATTTTGAGTGTGAGGATATTATAGATGTACCGTAATATTGTGTTCGAATAAAGATACCGCTTGAGGCTCCTGACGGTCATTAAGGGTAGCCAGGGATAGGGTATTCGGAGTTCGGCACCTATATACAGGCAGTGTCAGGAGGTCCCTTGGTGGCCTTGGGACTGCGGATAGGCACTTGGAGTACTGTATATATGTAGGTCAGGCCTTGAATTTGTATATATGATATACTGATAATGCATCTTGAGTCTCGGTGGGCAACGACTGATGCATTGATATTGGTTTGCGCGCAAGAAATGGCCATATTATTGTGAGCTCATACGGTACACTATAATAAGGATTTGGGCCCATTTATGCTTGACATGCATCATTGCATCATCATATTTACTGAACTTTATGGTTCACGTTTTGTATTTTGTACTGTAGATGGCCCAGCGAGATAATGAGATTATTCGAACTAGACATGCCGAACTTACTGCGGATTTCTCGGCTATACATGTTATATATAGACGCACCCACTACACACGCTTTTATACAGTGATTGATGAAGATGAAGGGATTGAAACTTTTGAAGACGAGGAAGACTTTGTGATGGTCATGATTGAGGTCTATGACTTGATTACTTGTCGTTATGTGAATACCGTAATGTTCGTGGAATAGACTGTGATGTGATATTATGTAAAAAGGGAAAATGGGGCCTAGGAAAAGAATGCCAAGAAAATGAATAGACTTGATTGACTTTGACATACCGCCATATCTGCCTGCTGTAAAATAGATATAGAGAAAAAAAAATATTTTGAAAATTTGCAGGCATTTCTTTTGACCAAAATTTTTGGGTAGTCATATGACAAATTTTCGAGGGAATGTCTTTTGTAAAACAAATTCTCTTTTTGGTACTTTTAACTTTTTATATTGATTTTCTGTGACACGTCTTGATTATACTATGAAATGCATTAAATCTTAGTCTGCTATAAAAACTATTAATAAAATAACACGATAAAAATAAAAATGTTAAGAGTAGAGGTTGGGGGTTGACAATTACTACTAGACTTCTACTAGAGAATATATTTATAATTGTGCATTTATTTCTCAAATTGAACCAAAGAATTTTAAAGAAGCCGAGTTTGTTTAATTTTGGATACTAGCTATGCAAGAAGAACTAAATCAATTTGAAAGAAATCATATTTGAGATTTAGTCACTAGACCAAATAATCAAACCGTCATTGGCACAAAATGGGTTTTTCGAAATAAAAGAGATAAAAATGGGATAATTGTTCGTAACAATGCTAGATTAGTGGCTCAAGGTTACAATCAAGAAGGTATCGATTATGACCTTTGCACCGGTTGCTAGATTAGAATCCATTCGCATGCTTCTTGTATTCGCTTGACATAAAGGTTTCACTCTTTATTAAATGGATGTTAAAAGTGCGTTTCTAAATGGTGTTATTCAAGAAGAAGAATTTGTAGAGCAACCCCATGGTTTTAAATATCACGGGCACCCAAACTATGTTTTTAAACTTAGAAAAGCTCTCTATGGTTTGAAACAAGCTCCTAGAACTTGGTATGAAAGATTAAGCAAATTTCTACTTTCAAACGGTTTTTCTTTGGGAAAAGAGGACACTACTCTCTTTATCAAAACCAAAAAGAGTGATATGATTATTGTTCAAATTTATGTTGATGACATTATTTTTGGAGCAACTAATATTTCTCTTTGTGAAGAATTTTCCAGATGTTCATGCAAGGAATTTGAAATGAGCATGATGGAGAACTACAATTTTTTCTAGGACTCCAAATTAAACAAAATAAAGATGGAATATTCATTGGTCAATAATACATATCGGACATGCTCAATAGATTCGAAATGGAGAACTTGAAGCCTATGAACACTCCAATGAGCTCATCCATAAAATTGGACAAAGATGATCAAGATATTTCCGTTTAATGTAACAAAAATATCGAAGTGTGATCATATCTCTTAACTACAAGTAGACCTGATATTATGTTTAGTGTGTGTTTATGTGCTAGATTTCAATCTAATCCTAAAGAATCACATCTTCTTGTTGTAAAAAGAATTTTTAGATATCTTAGTGGCACTAAAACCTTAGGGCTTTGGTATCCAAAAGATGCTCATATTGATTTACTTTAGTTTTTCGGATGCCGATTGGGCCGGTTGCACAATTGATCGCAAAAGTACTAGTGAAACATGTCATTTCCTCGGCTTTGCTATCATGGTTTAGTAAGAAACAAAATTTCGTTGCATTATCTACCACCGAAGCCGAATATATCTCAGCCACTAGTTGTTGTGCACAAGTACCATGGATGTAACAAACCCTTAGTGATTATCACTTATCCTTTGATAATATACCAATTATGTGTTAACTAGTGCCATAAACTTGTCCAAAAATCCTATCTTATGTTCTCGAACAAAACATATTGAAATTTGACATCATTTTCTAAGAGACCATACTGAAAAAGAAGATATTATATTAGAATTTCACTCTTCTTCAACGGACCATCCAGTAAAACTTATCGGACGTCTGGTAGAGCGATATTGCAGTGATTAAAATGCGAACAGACTTTCCTCTTTTCATTTTCCTCCATTTTTCAACTCATTTTTCTCCCCAAATCCAGTCGTCTTCACCAAATTATTGACCTCCATTACTTCTCCATTAACCTCAAACTCCACAGATTTAACTCCCCAAAAATAAAAAAATTTAAAGACAAAAGTCCAAAATTCCCATTTTCTCCTGTTCGAGCCCTAACTCTTGAACTTGAAATTTGTGATACACAAGTGTTTGTTCATAAAGCTCATCCAACCTTGGAGGGTTATAACCCGAGCGATGCTAGTCGTCGCGTAATGGGAAAAGATTTTGAAAACATCACCAAGATTAGTGCCAAGATTTTACTACACATTATCGCTCACATTATTCTTCCTAGAAAAGGCCACCGGGATGAAGTTAATTATTTCGACCTTTTCATTCCCAACTCATTTCTTGTTGGTCGGAAATTAGATTTCCCAACCATTGCATTGGGCCTCATTAAACTTGTGCACTCTTCACGTCATGTCAAGGCCCTACCTTACGACATGCTACTCACCAAAATTTTTGAACACTTTAAACGTTCCTCTAGATGATAAGCCTTTTGATAAACTTCGTCCAGCCGACACTATTAATATCAAAACCCTCCAATGCATGAAAATCTATAAAACTAGTGGCCAATGGGTGGCTTACACAAAAAGGTTCCACCCCACTTCAGGACTTCGACTCTACCTTTTGAAGATGAAGAAGAAAAAAATGTATGACCTCCTCCTCACATTCCGAGCTCGATTGCTCCGCCGACTTCATCGGGTGGTTTCACCTTCACCGAGGACCAATATAACCTTCTTCATGGCCGTCTCGACTCACTTTCATCGATGGTTGAGGGACTTGGCGGGCTACTTCATCAAGTGCGCGCTCAACAAGCCGCCATTCATGCACAACAAGACGCCATCTTAGCACAACAAGCGGTGATGCAAGATTTATCGCTTATGCTTTTACCGAACTTGTCGAACCTTATTTCTAAAATGTTTTATCATATGGAAAGTGCTTCCATCATGACACCAAACGGTGCTTCTTCCATCATGACACCACCAAACGGTGCTTCCATCATGAGTAACACAATAACACATTTAATGAAAATCGAAAACGAATAATTCTTACATCACTTACAAAAGTGCCAAAAATCACCCTACCTTAAATGCTTGGAGTTTGAATAACCTTTAGGGTCCAAAATAAAATGCAGCGCACTCTAAGCCTCTTCTTCAAAAACTATTTATGGAAAAAGGTAAGTCGAATTTATGTGTTTTAAAATTGTGATTTGTGAGACAAAAGTGGCTAAAGGAGTTTAAATTTGAGTTACCAAAACAAGGTTATGACATTTAAAACAAAAACGGACCGTTATATTTTCAAATTTCAAATGAAATGATGGTGGGCAATGCATTTAAAATGTAAGTTGCAAAGGATAGTGAAAGTGGGTGGTTTAATCTTCAAATAGATGGACATGCCATTAAACTTCCAATTTCCCTAGCAGTTGAAAAAGATGGGGGTTAAAATTGTAATTTGAAGTGTATTAAATGTGGACTTGTGAGTTGGACGTCCTTTCAAACATATATGTATATATAAAAAATAAAAATTTGTTATTTAAAAGAGATTTCGACAACTTAACAAAAATTTTAAAATCTAGCACACAATTTTACTATCGCGACGCTATAATAGTTACCAAATTACATTCGAGTTCTACCAGAAAATTCTCTTTTTAAAAAAGAAACACAACAATTTTTTCGATCGCTACAACTTTTCCCACTTAAAATAATTTCGTCCTCGAAATTCAACTTACACAATTTAAGGAGATCGGGATACTTGACTAAATGTCTTCTTCTCTTTCCCAAGTAGTCTCATCCTCACCAACTCCACTGGACTTTGAATAGTGATACCTTTCAATTTCTCAGAACATGACCCTTTCTCTCTAGAACCACAGCATAAGCCTTCATACTCATATCAGTCTGGACATCTAGTGATCGAACATTCACGACATGGCTAGGATCCGAGATAACTTTCTCAACATAGAAATGTGAAATATGTTGTGAACTGCTGATAGTTCAGGTGGCAATACTAAACGATTTGCCACACTCCCAATTTTTTCAAGAATCTCAAATGGACCGAAAAAATCTAGGACTCAATTTTCCTTTCTTTGCAAATTGTAGTATTCCTTTCATTGGTGCCACTTTGAGAAAAGTCAATTATTTTCTCCTTTTGTTGGCATAGCTCTTTTGATGATCTTGGGTATTTTTAATTTTTGATCTAATTTTATGTATAGCCTCCACAGTCTTATCTACAATTCTGGACCAAAAACTCTCCTTTCACCAACTTCGTCCCAGTACAATGGAGAACGACATCGTCGACCATAAAAAGCCTCATATGTTCGTTCGTATTGTTCGTCAGTCTGAGGATGGTATGCAATACTAAATGTTAACTTGGTACCTTTTCTGAAGACTTATCCAAAATTTTGAAGTAAACCTCGGGTCTCTATCTGATACGATAGAAACTAGAACACCATGATGCCACATATCTCTCTAACATAAATCTGTGCACGCTGTTCCAAGCTATAAGTTGTTCGAATTGGCAAGAAATGAACAGATTTTGTAAGTCTCGATCCACAATCACCTAGATCGCATCATGACTTCTCGCTGAGCTAGGAAAACCCACTACAAAATCCATTGCAATCTTTTCCCATTTCCATTCGGGTATGTCCATGGGATTCAACGGCCCTGATGGCCTCTAATGTTCTGGGCATTTGGACACAAATATGGTTATCTTCCCCTTCATATTTCTCCACCAAAATGTGTCATGCAAATCTCGATACATTTTGGTTTCCCCCAGGTGTGCGGCATAAGGAACTAAGTGAGCTTCAGTCATAATCTCATTCCTCAACACTTCATCCTTTGGTACGCACAATCGACCTTTAAACATCAAAGCTTTATCTTCAGCTATTTTAAATCCTTTCCTCTTCTCAGTTCCCAACATCAACCCTGATCATTTCCAAAAAGGGATCATCTTTCTGAGCAGCCACTATTTTTTCCCTGAGTTTCGATTTCACAGTAAAATTTGCTAACATCGCCGATGTCCTTGACGTTAATACTTCAATTCTCAGGTTCTCAAAATCTCTGATTAAATGATCCTGTCAGGTACACAGTGTTGAAAACTGTCCCATGTTCTTTCTACTCAACATATCAGTGACTACATTAGCCTTACCCGGATGATACAAGATAGTGCACTCATAATCTTTCACTAATTCTAACCACCATCGTCGCTGTCTCATTTTCAATTTCTTCTGGGTGAAGAATACTTTAGACTCTTATGATCGATGCAGATCTCACACTTGCTCCCATATAGGTAATGGCGCCAAATATTCAAGGCGTGCACTACCGTTGCTAGTTTGAAATTATGTGTGGGGTAATTCTGTTCAAATTGCTTCAATTTCCTTCGAAGTATAAGCAATATACTTTCCCATTTTGCATCAAAACACATCTTAAACCAAGCTTGGATGCATCACTGTAAATCACAAAACCTTCTGAACCATCGGGAATAGTCAAAATTGGCTCAGATACGAGCCTATCCTTTAACTCCTGAAATCTTTGTTAGCATTTGTCTGACCAAATGAACTTAGTACCCTTTTGCGTCAACTGTGTCATAGGACCTGAAATCTTGAAAAATCCTTCTATAAATCATCGATAATAGCCGGCTAAACCTAGGAAACTACGCACTTCTCCAACATTTGTAAGTTTTGGCCAATTGGTCAAAGCCTCAACTTTGGATTGATCTACTTCAATTCCTCGTGCTAAAATAGTATGGCCTAGAAACCCCACCCGGTCCAGCCAAAACTCACATTTCTTGAATTTGGCATATAACTTCTCCTCACACAGTGTTTCCAAAACAATCCTCGGATGTTCTTCGTGTTATGGAGAATCTCTCGAGTATATCAGTATGTCGTCGATAAATACAATGGCAAACATGTCCAAATACTGATAGAACACTCTATTCATCAAGCCCATAAACACCGCAGGGGCATTTAGTATATCACCCGACTTGATCTTCAGCTGATTGTAGTTTGACCTTAAATCAATTTTTGAGAACAAAGATGCACCCTTCAACTGATCAAATAGGTCCCAATCCTAGGAAGAGGATACTTATCCTTGATCGTCAACTTATTCAATTCACGGTAGTCGATGCACAACCTCATAGTGCCATCTTTCTTCTTTACAAAGAGTACCTAAGCTCCCCATGGAGATACACTCGGTCTAATTCACCCTTTGTCTAGTAGTTCTTCTAATGCATCTTCAACTCTTGTAATTCCTTTGGTGCATTTGGCATGGAGCTTTGGACACAGGAGTTGCTCCAGGTACCTGATCTATCGTGAATTCCACTTGTCTATCAGGGCGGAGTACCCGGTAGATCATCTGGAGACACGTCGGCATACTCCCATATTATTGGCACATCATCTAATATTTTCTCTTGAGATGAGGTGCTAGTAAGACTGACAAGACAATCAGGCTTCCTCAATATGCTCTCTGTCTTTAAAGCGAAGATGACGCGAGAAAGTGCCTTAATCTTCGATCTATAAAATCTAAACTCCCCTTCTCCCGGTTTGCAAAAAATTACCTCTTCTCAAAACATACAATTGTGACTCGATTTTCACCTAACTAATCCATGCCTAAAATAATATCAAAATCTTTCATCTCTATAACATACAAGTTAGCCTCTAAAGTTAGTCCATCAAAATTTATCTGTATCACTTTGCTATCCTATCTGTATCAATTGGTCCCCCTGATGGTGTACTAACCTCTAGTACACTATCATTCTTCAAACATGAAGCATTAATCTTTGCTAGACATGCATTAGATATAAAAGAATGAGACACCACCAGAATCAATGAGGACGTAAATAGGGATACTAGAGATGGATACAATAGATACGATTACATTCGAATTTTAGGCAGTCTCATCATTAGTCAAAGCAAACACCCTTGCTTTTCCTTTCTTCTCTTGCTCAGGTTTCTTAATCAATGGGCATGAAGAGGCCACATGGCCGGGTTGGCTACACTTATAGCAAACATATTTTCCATGCATACATTCTCCTTTGTGAAACTTGTTACACTTAGGACATTGGGATAACGGATTGCTTGGCTGGCCCACACGTATCTTCTTCTTAAACTGTCCAGTATTTTTATTCCTATCCTGCCACTTCCTCATTCAGAAGTCATTAGGCTGTCCCTCATTTACCAACTTTAGCCTCCCGAGTAGGACACTATTTGAACTTTCTTTACCATTGCCTGAAAGGTGGTGACGTAAGGTGGTGAGGTCGTGTGAACTCACAATCTGCCTGATCTCTGGGCATTGACCCATCTCATAACGTTTTGTCTTCATGAACTCAGTGCTAACAAAGTGTGGGGCATATTGTGACAATTGCTCGAACTTGCTCTCATACTCTAAAATTTCCATATCGGGTATTAGTCTTGAGAATTCTGTCTCCTTATAGTCTCCCAGAGCTTGTGGGAAAAACTTTTCAATTAGCTCCATCTCGAATTGAGTCCAAGTTAGATTACGTTGTTCTTCCTCAATGCGAGTGCGTGATGAGGATTCCCACCAATGGCCTGCTCTCCCAATTAGCATAAACTCGACATATAATACTTTTTGACTTTGTGGATCAGAGATGTGTCAAAAGATCTTCTCAATAGTACGCAACCACCCCTCAGCTGCCAGAGTGTCTTTCCCGCCATCAAATGCAGGGGGTCGATATCTGCGAACTGCTCTACAGTCAGAATAAAATGGTGTCGTCGGGTATGTTGGTAGCACTAGTGGAGCCTAAGGCGTAGCTTGACCGGCCAAGGTCTATTTCAACTCACCAATCTCTCGCCTTAACTCTCTAATTGTCCTCGTTTGCGTCATATTCCTTGTATACCAGATATTTGCAATCTCATTTAGAGGAGTCAACGATACTTGCGTAACATACGAAAAAGATTTACAGTGCAACATCTTTTTTTATTATCTCGAAATAATCCTTCAAGAGGAATAGAAATAATAAAAGAGCGTCTGTCACTAATCAACAAAAACACAAAAGAAATCCTACTAGACATCAACAACAATTAACTTCATAAAATTCACTAAAATTTACCTCATCTATTCATCACTACCATCATTATCACTAATCCAGCCTCCATGAATCCTAGGTTTCTTAGAAGGTTGCACTTCATCGTCTGAAATAGGTGGAGGTGTATCTTCACTAGTGTACATCTCAGTAGGTACACTATCGTCCTCAGGGATCGCAAGTCATGCCAGCTCCCACTGCTCAATTAGCTCTATGTAGAAAGCCTCATAGTCAATATATCGGGGCAAGGTAGGCACAGCGATTCCCCATAAATAATCGTAAATCAATTCGGCCACCTCTAGCCACTCTTTTGGCAAGGTATTAATAAGGAGGCGGGTGCCCTGATGACCAGTAACCATATGCCCTAGTCCCTCACCTACCTCCACCTTACTAACATCTCCCAAATGTGCTAGCCTATGTGTGCTGGATTCCATCGGTACTCTTCATATTGCCTCATGATCTCATATTGACGAGGTATCAATGAACTCATCTTCCTACAAGTTCTCTTAGTCCGTACCATCTATGTCACACCAATTATTCGAAGTCCAATTCATGGGTATCTAATAAGTTTTAGTTAATTCTCGAGGACCTAAATAACATTTGATTAGGTCACGTTCTCAAAATATACTTGTTTCAACAATAATTATCTACAGAACTATTCAAACTCTAACTTATACTGATATTCATACATGCATTTCAAATGATGTATCTTGAATAAACTTTCTCATACTCATCACAAAGCGTGCATATTTATAAAACTTTCTTTACCTCAAAATCGGCATAGCGTGGCTATGACAGGCACGATGCTCAGGATCTTCATTTTAAAAAAAGAATATAATTGATCAACTTTATATGTGGCACGAAACACCGAAGATGTGATTTCTAATGCAAGTCTACAAAAAATAAACCATGCTTTGATACGAATTTGTAACGCCCCAAATTCTCAGAACTCGAAGCGTTAAAAGAAAATTCGTCTTCTTTGTTTGAGCTCTTAAATGTTAACAAAAAATTTTAAATGAGAAAAGTTTTGGAATTTGAAACATATAAAAAATGTAATGGGAGATTTTTGTTCATAGACTTGGACAATTTTGGTGTAATTTTATTTTGGAAAAACATTTGGCGGAAATTTAGCAATTACCGATTGAACAGCAGCGAAGAAAAATATGTTTGGCCTAGAAAATGACCACTAAAAATTATGAAATTTTAACAGAGTCTGTCACATTCACAAATGTACCACATATAAAAATTTGGGGTCTTGAAGATAATGATAGAAGCACGAAAGTATTGCTCGACTGTGCTGGACGGAAATTAGAAACTGACCCAATGCAGTTTAAGGTTTAGAAACTGACCCAAAATGGATATAACTTTTTTCTCTAGATACTATTTTAAGGTAATTCCAAAGACTAGAAGACTATATACCTTTCAAACACCATTGATATCACTCTAAAACATGCACCGTAGCCCAAATTATACCATTTTCAAATAGAAGGACAGAATCTGAAATACAATTCAACGGTAAATAAACTTCATGCATAGTCAATCCAACATCTGTAAATTATAGTTGACATACAATGTATAAGAAACTGGACGAAATAAACATTAAAACTATTTTTAAAAATGTCATCTAAGTATTCATAGAAGGTTTACACAACTGGAATTTTTTTTACTAGAAAGTTGAAAGCATTTCAAATTGCGAGCACTTGCCACTATGCCAAAACACTGCCATGCCTTGATTTAACCACAAATAACACTCAGTAGGAAGCACTTAACTAAATAGTAAAAATATATATTTTTAGAAATGTAAACATTGGTCAATTGTGTCACCATCAATTTTGCAAAGCGAACAGGTGGTCAGTCAGTCCGCTTACTCTTAGGTTATTAATAATCCCTTTCAAGTATCATAAATCATCTCTTCATATCTTATTTGAACCTGTAAACGGTGCTTCCATCATGACATCAAACGATGTTTTCATCATGAGTAACACGATAACAAATTTAATGCAAATGAAAAACGAATAATTCTTACATCACTTACAAAAGTGTCGAAAATCACCCTACCTAAATGCTTGGAATTTGAATAACCTCTAAAATAAAATGCAGCGCACTCAAAGCCTCTCCTTTAGAAACTTTTCAGATTCAAAGGTTTCTTTTAATTTATGGAAAAAGGTAAGTGAAATTTATGTGTTTTAAAATTTTGATTTGTGAGACAAAGGTGGCTAAAGGAGTTTAAATTTGAGTTATCAAAATAAGGTTATGACATTTAAAACGAAAAGGGATGGTTATAATTTCAAATTTCAAATTTCAAATGAAATGATGGTGGGCAATGCATTTAAAATGTAAGTTGCAAAGGAATTAGTGGGTGGTTTAATCTTCAAATGGAAGAACGTGCCATTAAACTTCCAATTTCCATGGCAGTTGACAAAGATGGGGGTTAAAATTGTATGTTGAAATGTATTAAATGTGGACTTGTGAGTTGGACATCCATAACCCATAAATATATTGGTAGTTAAAAAAAAATAGTGGAATTAATATGCTAAGTGAGGCAATTTATGAACTTAGTGGATGGTAAAAAGAATAAATATGGTTATTTGGTACAATATAACAAGTGTATCTAATTTTAAAAAATTAAGGACTTAATAGAGGTAAAATTAATATAAAGTGTGTCGTCAAAATAATGTAACCAAATAAAATAAAAATTTGTCGTTTAAAAGAGAAATTTGACAGCTTACAAAATTTTAAAACAAGTGCACGCAACTTTACTATCGTGACAAAGGCTTTAATTTAAACTCTTAGGAATGGTCGTGGCGACGCTATAATATAACCCAAATTACATTCGAGTTCTACAAGAAAATTTTATTTTTAATAACAAAACACAACAATTTTTTTTTCGGTCATTACAACAACTGTGATAAGTAGGCCGAGTATCTGGAGCTTTTTGTATTAAACTATATCATAAACTCTGGTAGGAGCTCATTTTGTCCTTGATCTTCCCGTATGAGGGATAAGATATTATTTCAGATGCTCTTTTATCTTGCAGAAAATACAAAAAACTTGTTGGCCAGATCTAAGAATGAAGCGGTGGAATTGGGCTCTAGAGTAGAATACCAATTACTAATCGCATTAGTTGGAGTTTAAGAAAATATTTTGATTACTAGGTCTAGAGAAACTTACATATTCATGAAATTGGTATACACATTTGGTGGTTAATCGTGTCGATAGTTCTATCATACTCATTTATTTAGTAATATTTGAATATGTGGGACAACAAATATGATAAAATCTCGAGAGTAAATTCAGTGTTCAGGGTGAAACCTATTGATCCCAAAGTGTTCTGGTCTACGCTTGTAGTTATTCCATCCTGAATGATTTTGGTGAGTTCATTCTAGGCCATGTGATCCACCTTGAGGTCGAAGTCATGGATGAAGGCCATGTTTCACTTGAGGACCACCGCCATTTTCATAAGCGGGAAGAGAAGTTGAGCTCAAGCATCAATCACAAAATCGAGCTAAGATGTTGATACTATAGGCAAATTTTGTTGGCTTTGCAGCTGAGTCAGCGTAGCAACTAGTTGATGGAGCTTTTCCAATGCCGTCGGAGTAACAATTGTTGGTTAAGGTACTAGTATGTTCAGTGGCACCACTAGAGAGATTGGAGAGATCCACTGTAAGGGGCTGATCTAGAGAGGATAAAATTGCTGGAGGAGGTCCTGAACTTGTATAAACCATGACTTTTGTTAGCGTTTTTCCACAGACGATGCCAATGATGCTACCAAAAATCTCCATATGTTAATTCCCAAACTTGACGATTGAGGATGAGCACGAGCATAATTTCCAAGACCTGAAACAAATGCATCGTTGTGTGTCCTGGTCGTCCGTATGATGCTTAAGTTAGTGAGAAGGAAAATATTGGTGTGAGGCTATGAATTGGAAATAATGTAAAAACACACTTATATAATGAAGGTAGGCCTTGTATTTATAGAGAGGCAGTACAATTCTGATGGAATAGGCTATTTGGGTTCTCTATATGTTTAAGAGTCATGGAAGGCTTGAGAATCTAGTAAGTTAGAAACCATAAGTTGATTGAAACTGTAGAATTATAGAGGTAGAGGAAGCATGTTCCATGAAAAAGGATGAGGTGCTATGGAGGTTCCTCAGGTTGTTTTAAGCTTTGTTTACCAAATATGCACATAATATTTATGACTCAATGTAACATATCTCGAGGATTATTGGCACCAAGAGAGAACCTCAAGATGTTACGACCTCGATCTCAGGATTAGGGTGTACCAAAATTGTAGATATAATTGTCCAACATTTGTGTTGTTCCTTCCTGAGTGCAGTTTATACTCCGATCACGAGGCTCACATTTGTCTTCCCAAGATTCTTTGTCCATGCAGCATGTTGCTTGGGCAGGTTTTCAGCACAAGTTTACTTTTGTCGTTAAAAACAAGGCAATGTTGATGAATTGGGCGGATGGACAAAGTCAATGTTAGCTTTGCTGTCCACTCTCCACGTAAGGTATGTGGCTTTGATTATTTGGCGGAGTTGTATGCGTTGTATGCTTTTAACCCATTTTTTAACAATGTTTTGAATTGTGTTTGGAATGTGAAACAATTTGATTTCATTCTTGAGAATGGGTTTCTTTTTTGGGGTATCCAATTAAACATACCCTGAAATGATTGTTCCATTGGATAGGTTTGGGTAGTTTTGACTAAGGATACGTTTCTAGGCACATGAATACAATAAGTTGACAGGTTGGAAGATTGGTTTGTTGAAACTTTTAGAGGTAATTAGTGCTAATTCGTATAGAGTGTAGTTTCCTTATGTTCACACAGCTGATGTATTTAATGTCAAGCATCTTTTCCCGTTTGTTTCTCATGATTCCATTGTTGTTTCGATTCATATCGATTCAAGGGCTAATCATCTCCATTAGGGTGACTGATGCAGACGGTGAAGAGTATTGATACTACTGTAGGAGTGGAGCCTAGACGTGACCTGAAGTAATGCTCGGCGACTTCTTCTCACCATTTTATTTGTTTTATAATATTTTCCTTATCTAGTCTGGTCTTTTAATTTGTTTTGTTTCCTTATTCTTTAATGACCTTAAATTTGTTTGCTTATTCCTTTGAGTTGTTCAGTTGAGTTTGAATTTTCTATTTAGTATGGCTTGTAATTCACATTGAGGATTCTGTCTTTTGATATTGATGATATTTGGTTAGAGATTTTCTCTCCCAAATTCTTTCTCGTTAATTGCTTGATTGTCGTAATCGGTGTTTTATCAAGTCCTAGACAACATTATTTTCCTATACCGTAAGTAAAAATAGTTGACATGCAAAAAAAAAAAAAATTATAACATAAAGAACAGAATTAATTTATAAATATAGTTTTATTTTCTAAAAGTATTAAATTCACCAAGTTACCAACTTATTCAATTCGTGACTCGACACTTGAACTACTACTCGATGGCTCCATCAATGTCTAAGTCAGGTATGATTGTTCGGACAAAACCTACAAGTACATGGATCGTTGACGAGTAATAATATGATGAGTTGCGTTATCGTCCCACGAGGAATAACTGTTAAGTATAGATCACTAGTTTATATCAAATTCGATGTTTATACACAAAAGAGTTGATTTGTTTGTATTAATTCAAATAATGAGATGAATGTATTGGATTTTAAAATTCACATATTGAATATCCTATTCTCAAATAATGTAATTTAGTAATCTTCAAGTGTTCGTGATGATTGATAATCAATTACTATCTAATATTCTTTTCAAAATATAATTAAACATATCCTCAGCATGACCCGATCCTATTTCTAATCCGAATTCATATGCAAAGAAAGCATTAAGTCACATAGTCATATACCTAAGTTGCATACGCCATAAATATTATTCTTATTACATATTGCCCGTGTATAAAAAATGTAATGTTCTAACCTATTGTAAGTCTCTCAACACTACAACTGTTTAAATGGCGATCACACATTCAAACAATGAAGTAAGCATGCATAATTGGTCAAGAACATAAGAATTCACACAAAATACTTAATATTCGAATTGAAAACGATAATCAATAAGTTTCATCCAGCATAGTTAAATATAAATCACATCCAAATGAAAAGAATAGAAGGAAGAATTTAAGACTTCAATTTCTTGGCCTTTAAACTTCAATTTGAGCTTTAGAACTTCAAATCTTGTTGTGGCACTCTTAATCAATAATGGTCTTAATCACGTTTTTATTGGTGGTTTAGAATTTCAACACTGAATATTCAACTAATTAACATATGTACTAATGACGTGAATGTAAAACATATAATTTAGCGTCAAGGTTAACATATTCATGAAACCTTTTATTTATTTATTTGTAATGTTTTCTTTTTGTGAAATAATTATTGTTATATAGGAAATTGATGTCACTTACTGTTGTAATAATATTAAAAATAGTCGTTAGATCGATTTTCTGGTTTAAATTCAGGTGACTTCATGAAAGTACTTTATTTTCATGAACCATTGGCACTATTTCTTAAGGGAATAGAAGGAAGAATTTAAGACTTCAATTTCTTGGCTTTTAAACTTCAATTTGAGCTTTAGAACTTCAAATCTTGTTGTGGCACTCTTCTTCGTCGCTTGTTAGACTCTCTTCAATGATAAAAACAAGGGTTTTCACGTTTTGGGCCAAGCTTAGGTAATATAGAATGCAAAAATATCCCAATCCAACACTTGCCAAACAAAGAAAAGGAAATCAATTTTTATTCTTCGAAGTTAAACTAGGCGCATGCCTAGTTATAGTGGGGTGCACACCTCTAAGGCCAATTTTGGCTTCAGGTGGCCACGTTGAGGGGTCTGGCACATGCCTGAATTGTTTCTCGAGGAGTTATCATGTCCCTCTCTTCCAATATCCAATAGAGGCAATTCAAAGTGCTGTGGAAAGCTAACTCAAGGGGTTACAATTCTGTTAGAAATATCATTTCCATGCCAAAAATGAGTCTAAATTTGAGGTTGAAATTTTAAAGCATAACTTTTTCTACTGAAAATTTATGTATGATAGTACTTTGATTGTATTTCATCCCTTTGAGTTTTTTCTCATTCATTTGACTAGCACTCTTGAATCTTCATCGTGATGTTTGACACAAGTTTTAGTATTTGCACTTTAGTTCCCAAAATTAGGATATTTTGCAATTGAGCCATTTTCTCCAATCCCGCCATTTATGTCGAGTTGTACCTAAAAATCACAATACACATAAGAATTAAAACATATTCAAAATAAACAATAAATACGGTAACTTAAAGGTCCAAATCACACAAAATACTAAGATATCAAACACCTTTAATTGAATATTTGTTTGTCCTCAAACAAACTATAGCCTAACTCAAAACACAATTGGTTGATAACATATTGTTGGTCTAAAGATTGAAATTTCTTTGTCAATACAAAGAATAGTTTCAAAGTCATATAGAAAAATCAATCTCTATATATTCAATGCAAAATTCGACGTGTGTGTGACTTATATAAAACATCACAAACTCATTTTATTTCTTTACTCGGGAGCTATACACTCCCAAATTTATTATTTTCACTCATTTTTTGAGGTGTGATCTTAAGCTGAATTTCAGATGATGCTAATACTTACTCTCTCTAGTTTGGATAGATGTCACTAGTAGCAAGTTAACACTTCTACGACTAAGGATTCTCCAATATTTTGACCGCTTCGACCTCTAAGACTCAACCGGACTAAGTATCTCTTATTATAGGTTTAGTTATTTCAAACAAGTGTTCGGGGCATAATCAGAGTATTTAGTGCGTCTTCTATTTCATGCACTTACTTTTTCAAATATGATGTGTGTTTTGTTTCATTCACTGGCTTAATCCCTTATTGATTTTCTTTTTAGAATTTTTAATAGTTGTTCTCATACTATGATCAGTGCAATGCTCATCATTAAATATTTATTCTTAAAAACTGACCCTTAACTCAAGATTTTCACCTAATTATTATCCCATTGACCCTAGTCAGTCTGCACAATAATTTTGCACATGGAATCCGTAATCAAATAAATGTTTCCCTACACTAGGTCAACCATCTCCAAAGCATCCTAGACTGGTTTAGGGATATATGTAAAGTGGAATTTCTTGATTTTAGCAACTAAATTTCACTATATTCAACCTATTTTAGAATATGAACAACACTAATTTATGATGCAAAAAAACAAGTCTAGTGCACAAGTAAGGTCAGGTTTTACGTAAATAAACAACAATTAATCTCAACACGATGAGAACCATGCAGCAACGTCGACTATGCAACCCAACAACAAGGTTGACGATCTCAAGAAAGCCTAAAGATAACCCGGTTTTGGGAGTTGAGTCAAGAACGATAAATCAAGCAACCAATTAATTATGAAGATTTATTGACCTCTTGATTCAACTCGTGATCCGTACCTGATGTTGAACGCCACAAGAACGTTTTCAATAAGTTCAATTTGTTCAAATTAGAACAAGGATTTGAAAGCACAATAATTGCCTCTATATTAATTCTCAAATTGTCAAAAGGTTCTTACAACAAAATAATAAAAGGTATTTAAACTAATACCATAAACCTATGCAAAAACGGAATTAAGGTCTAAGATATTGTTGCTGACACATTGTACTCACTTGGAAGATCTAATTTGTATGCGTTGTCGTTGATCTTCTCCAAAATTTGAAACGGTCCATCCCCTCGTGAGTGCAACTTCGATTTCCGCTGCTTTGGAAAAGCGCTCCTTTCTGAAATGTACCCAAACATAATCTCCAGGTTAGAATGTCACATTTCTCCGGCCCTTGTTTGCTTGCAATGCAAAGTGTTTATTTTTATTCTCGATTTGCATACTTACCTTCTCATGGAATGACTTCCCCAACTCGGCCTTTCTTTTACCATCTAAGTTACCTCGTTCATTCATAGGAAAATGTATTAAATCCAAATGTGTTAGTAGATTAAAACCATAAACAATCTCAAATGGTGAAAATGAAGTAGTAGAATGCGCGACCCTATTATATGCAAACTCTATGAATAGTAAACACTCCTCCCAACTTTCAAATTCTTATTGACTGCAGTGTGCAACAATTGTGTCACGGTCCTATTCACTACTTCAGTTTGCCTAACGCTTTGTGGATGACAAGTGGTGGAAAAAAACAATTTGGTTCCTAACTTACCCCACAAAACCCGTCAAAAGTGACTCAAAAACTTGACATCTCGATCAGACACTATGCTCTTAGGTACCCCATATAAATGCACTATCTCCTTAAAGAATAACTCTGAAATATTAGTGGCATCATTGGTCTTATGACAAGGCATTGACTCTAGTTAAACCTATCTACCACCACAAATATCGTATCTCATCCCTTCTTAGTCATAGGTAATTTCAAAACAAACTTTATCGAAATATCAACCCATGATTCACTAGGTACAGGTAGCGGTGTATACGAACCTTGAGGTAAGACCTTAGACTTACCCCGTTTACAAATGATGCATTGACTACATACTCTTTCAACATCACTTTTCATCTTAAGCCAATAGAAATGTTCCCACAACATCTCTAAAGTCTTTTTAACCCCAAAGTAATTAGCATAAAGATGTTTGTTCCTTGGAACCAAAAGCACACTCCTAAGGTATTCTACATACTCATTAAGGTCCTTGCTATAGACTAGAATGTCATTAAAGTAAACTACAAAAAAATTACCTATAAAAGCAAGCGAAACATGATTCATTAATCGCATGAAAGTGCTTGGTGCATTGGTGAGTCCAAACGGCACTACTAACCATTCATACAAGCCATACTTCGTTTTAAAGGCGGTTTTCCACTCATCACCTTTCCTTATTCGAATTTGGTGGTATCCACTCTTAAGATCATCTAACCTAGGAATAGGGTGATGATACTTTACCGTTATGTTATTGATGGCTCTGCAATCCACGCACATTCTCCAAGTTCCATCTTTCTTTGCCACAAGAAGCACTGGAATGACACATGGACTTATGCTCTCCCTTACATATCCCTTGCACATCAATTCCTCCAATTGCCTTTGGAGCTCCTTTGTCCTCGGGATTATTCCGATAAGCTGGTCGGTTCGTAATGATAGCTCCGGGCACGAAATCAATTTGGTGCTCAATCCCTTGAATGGGAGGCAACCCACTAGGCATGTCCTCTGGGAATATATCCTCGAATTCCTGCAACAAAGAGCTAAACTGGGGAGGGGTGGGTTAGGTTCCTCAAGATTGAGGAATGAATAGACTAACATGATCACTTGCTTCTTCTCAACTATTGCTCCTTTCAACTTACTCCCTTTTGCAAAGAAATTCACCTTTGGTTTTTCTCTTCTCTTGAAAGACTCTTTGTTTTCTTTCATGTGGCTCTCTTTTTCTCTTTATTAGCCACCGCACCATTTCTCTCGTACTTACCATCTCACTATTTTCTCTCATTCTCTCTAACTCTTTCACTCTTCTTTCTTCCTCATTTTTCAGTTCAAAGTCTTCATACACTTGTATTGGTGTTAATTGCGCAAGGGTAATGGACATCCTTAACAAAACTGTAACGATTTTTGTACCCAATAAAATATGCTTCTCATGATTTCATCCTGATAACTGGTATTGAGAAATTTATCAACACCCTTTTGTTCACCTTAACTTTCCTACATTCGTTTACATTATAACCTATAGGGTCTTGGTGTTTTATTACAGTTAATCCCTGTTAACTTTCCCACATTCATTTAATCATTTAACCATCAATGATCATGCTACATACCTTATTTTTAACATGACATCGTGTATGGAATATGTTTTCTGGTTGTTGCTCCAAGTCATCTGCTTTAATTTTAGTGTTGAAAGCTCGCCTCGTAACCAGTAACTCTCCAACAGCAAATTCTTCTTTATCCCCATTACTAACCACATCCAATGTTGGCATGTCTTCATAATCATCCTCACTGTCACTCACCACCTCTCCATTGTCCCGCAAGATCATTGCTCTTTTGTTGGACATTGAGAAGCGATGTGTCTTGTCCCTAAACATCTGAAGCATTTGATATTCCGATTCTTGGTTTGTTGTGGCTCTGCTTTGGGTGTTGTTCTACTAGCACCTTCATCCTTTTCCTTTGGCATTTCAGTTCTTCCCTTCGAAACAACTCCATCTCCTTTGTGGTTCCACCTCGGTTTCCAAGATAAATTAGAACCCGAAGTACCCAATGGTTGCCTAGTTGTCCCCTTCCTCTTCAATTGTTTCTCCACCTTCATGGTCACATACAACATTTCTTCTATCTCCACATAGCGTTGCAACTCCACAAATGGGCAATGTTTTTATTCAACGAATTTAAGAAACGAGCCATAGCAGCTTTCCGATCCTCCTCCACATTCGCTCTGATCATCAATATTTCCTTCTGATGCAGCTTCTTATAATAGTGGCTAGGCACAAACCGCTTTCGCATGATAGCTTAGTATTAACTGGTCGTTCTCGATTCCTCCACCTTGATGTAACCACTTGATCCCACCAAGTTATAGCATAGTCAGTGAATTCAAGAGCGGCTATTTTCACCTTCTTTTCCTCCGAGTAGTTATGGCACTCAAAAATCAACTCTACCTTCTTCTCACACTCTAAATAAGCTTCCAAATCACTCATTCCCTTGAATGGTGGAATTGACATTTTAATGTTGCCCATACTCCCATCTACCTCATCTACATTATTGTTTCTGCCCCTTCTTTCAAACCTACCTCCTCCATTTCTCATCATACCCATTTCAACCTCCATCGATGCACCATCATCCAAGTCACTACTGTACTCACAATCATCATGCATCTCCCACCTAGGCTCCTACCTACCCGGTCTCCTTGCTTTTAGTTGTCCCCTATGAAGATTTACAACTGATGTATCGAGCCTATCAAGTTATACTCACATCCCCAAGTATCCTTTCAAACCGCCATATTACATCTTCCGCCATGTTGATTGGATTTGCCTGCCTGCTTGAATTGGAATCCTCTCTGTCGGACATCCTAACTTTATAGTATTTTCTGCCTCACAAATGATCACTCGTGTATCACTCAATTACTGGCTTTTTTCCTCTATCGATCTCACCACTCTGCCTTTTTTCCACTTAGTTTTTTCGTCCAAGTACTCCAAAGAACAAAGTAAACTCAACAAGGATGTGTTCTCGTGGTTCCCAAACTGGATATGATCATGAATTTCGGTTGAAAATAAGAAAAGAAAACAACTCAAAGATAAGAAGAAATTGGAAACTAATGAAAATTCAATAAGGTAAAATGGAATGGAATTGAACAATTTTTTTTTCTCAAAATTGACAAACTGAAAACTGTTGGAAATTTTCGGAATTTGTAATAATTTTTTTTAATTTCGGATTTTTTTTTACTCAGGAATTCTACTACAAAACCAATGAAACAAACAAAAGTTGATTTGGATGCTTAACTAGCTCAAAAATAACTTGTTGATTCTTTTTTTGTAATTTTTTGGATCAAAGACTCAAAACTATAAATGGACTCGAAGAACGTGAAAATAAATGAAAATAAAGAAAATAAAGACTCAATAATAAAAAAAAGATATAACCTTGATTATTTTGGAGCTGTGCTTTGATACCAACTGATGAGAACCACTAGCAACGTCGACTACGCAACTCAACAACAAGATTGACGATCCCAAGAAAGCCCAAAGAGAACCTGATTTTGGGATTTAAATCAAGAACGATGAATCAAGCAACCAATTAATTATGAAGATTTATTGATCTCTTGATTATACAACCCGTGATTCACACCCGATGTTGAATGCCACAAGAACATTCTTGATAAGTTCAATTTGTTCAAAGTAGAACAAGGATTTGAAAGCATAATAACAGCCTCTCTATTAATTCTCAAATTGTCAAAAGGTTCTTACAATGAAATAATAAAAGGTAAATATAATAGTACCATAACCTAAGCAAAAACGGAATTAAGGTCTAAGATATCACAAAATATCATTCAAAATAGAATTATATGGAAACTAGAATTCTCGCCAAAAAAAAAGAAAAGAAAGGAAAATTAGGTCGTTGTTTTGTACTATGCCACCACAACGTATATTTCCATGTGATCGTATGGTTCAATGGAAAAATCCCACATTGCTCTCGGTATATTGCTTTGCGACCGCATGACACTTAGTGCTGTGCGGTCGCATGGTTATGCGATTCCACTCCGTCTTTGGCCGCTTGTATCGTGTTGATCCAAGATGTTTTGGACTTCGACCCCAGCATGAAACTTGCTTTTTTCTTGGGTAGATCATGATGTTGTCCATCGTTGATTTCACAAGTAACCATATTGCTTGACTTACCTGTTTTGCCCTCGATTATGTCATCGATCCTTCTTCGATAATCAACGGATCTCGTCATGTGCTCGTCTTCATCGGGCTCGATTCCTAGATCACATCACAACATGTCATATTTTCATCATTGCCGATAAGGCCATCTAACCCACACAAGTACAAAAAAAATAGTAAAGTCAATTGTTTTTTTTTAACTATATAACACAAAATACACATGCAATAGAAATAAAAAAGAACGTGTATTACTCAATGTACGAAAATATCCCACCCCCAAACTTAGAACGTGTATTACTCAATGTACGAAAATATATCAATAAGCATGCAAAAAAGAAGGGCGAAGATCCAAAACTGAAGATTCCCTAGTTAAGCCGACAGTGATCGCTAAAATAGCTTGAAAGTGTAAAAGCTAGATTGTCTGCTTCATTACATTTTCCCCCAAATCCAGTGTTGGTTTGAATGTTCTTGAATGTCATGTTCCTGTAATGTGAATAAAATTCAAACATTAATTACCAAATAACCCAAAACAATTAATATTAGGCTAAAACACCTCATAAACAATTAAAAATATCAAGTAATGAAAGAAAAATGGAATAGGGAACAGAACATGGGATGTAGGCAGGCTACAGCCGCCGGTTGCGACCGTAGGTTACTAGTTCACTTTTTTTTGTGTATGGATGATGACACTTGAATAAAAATAAACTCCTTATAATATATCTAGAAAGCGTAATAAATAAAATGGAAGAAATTGTATTTTCTTCAATAATCGCTTGTTAATAGTCATTGGCTTTACTTAGTCATTTTGGCTGGTCAAGGTGGCTTGAAAATAAATTTTTCGACCTTACAATGGTTGCATTTATAGACATTTCAACCTTATCAATTCTTTATCGCTGGAAGTTCCTATACTGATCCTTTGTCATCCCAACCAGTCCACCAACATCCTTCTTGTAGCAATGACTTGCATAGTCATCCTTTTCCCTAGTTTCGATATTCTTACACTCCTTGATCTACGATGGTTGCTAGAGTAGAGTTTTTATATTGAAGCTGTGTTGCTTGTCCTTCACTCTTAAATATTTCACATGTTTTGAAGTCCAACAAAGGCCGGACAATTGCTAAGAATGATCTTCCTAAGATCACTGTCATGTCTCGATTCTTTCCAATGTCAAGGACTATTAAATCAATTGGGAAGATGAAAGCTCTAGCTTTGATGAGCATGTCTTCAATAGCTCTTGATGATGTTTTACAGACTTGTCAGCCAGCTGTAGCGTGATTGATATCTCATTTGACTCCTCCAATCCTAGTTTCCTATAAATATTCAAGGGCATTAAATTAATACATGCTTAAAGCATTGATATTATGAGAATTATGTATACTATAAGGTAGAGTGAAACTCCCTGATGTGTCCCACATCGGTTGCAGAATGTCTCCCGGGCAATAAGGCAGGGTCCAACCCTCTCCCTTTAAGCGCGCTTTTGGGGAAAGTTAGGGGTTCTCGTCCTTATCATTTGGTATCAGAGCCACCACTCTGTTGGCCAGTGTCGCTTAGGGTTCGACGGATCGCCGACTGAGGCAGTCGGGTCTTAAGGGGGTGGGGATGATGTGTCTCACATCGGTTGCAGAATGTCTCCTGGGCTAGTTAATCAGGGTCCAACCAAAGCCCTTTGAGCGCGTTTTTGGGGAAAGTTAGTGGTTCTCGTACTTATCATTTGGTATCAGAGTCACCACTCTGTTGGCCGGTGTCGCTTAGGGTTCGACGGATCGCCGACCGAGGGTTGCAGAATGTCTCCTGGGCTGGTTAATAAGGCAGGGTCCAACTCTTTCCCTTTGAGCACGCTTTTGGGAAAATTTAGGGGTTCTCGTCCTTATCATTTGGTATCAGAGCCACCACTCTGTTGGTCGGTATCGCTTAGGGTTCGACGGATCACCGACCGAGGCGGTCGGGTTTTAAGTGGGTGGGGATGATGTGTTCCACATCGGTTGCAGAATGTCTCCTGGGCTGGTTAATAAGGCAGGGTCCAACCCTTTCCCTTTGAGCGCGCTTTTGGGGAAAGTTAGGGGTTCTCATCCTTATCATTTCGTATCAAAGCCACCACTTATTGGTCAGTGTCGCTTAGGGTTCGACGGATCGCCGACCGAGGCGGTTGGGTCTTAAGGGGGTGGGGATGATGTGTCCCACATCGGTTGCAGAATGTCTCTTGAGTTGGTTAATAAGGCAGGGTCCAACCCTTTCCCTTTGAGCGCACTTTTGGGGAAAGTTAGGGGTTCTCGTCCTTATCACTCCCTAGTCTTTTAATTTAGGCAGGAGCTTATGTTAGAGGATTGGACTATACTCTTCAATTATTACCTTTGTTTAATGTTCGGGCAATTTTCTCTTCTTAGTCAACATTTTTTTTTTTAAAAAAAAAGCCTAGAGTACTGTTAAGAATTTATAGAATGACATCAATGAAAGTAATGCTAATGTGAAGTTGTCTGAGGGCACACGTCCAAAAGCTTTGCAAACTATCTCTGCAGCTTGTTTTTCTGTAACTTTTGAGGAAATGGGATAGGAGGTGTAAGTGTAGTAACATTAATTGTTGCTTAACCTGTAGATTGGAATGCTTGAATGCTCTTGTTGATTTTTCAGATTGCTCCACCTATTCCTTGTTCTTCAAATTACTCTTAATCTCCTTTCATTTTTTGTGATCTCTAGTAACTGAAATCTACTCCTTGTTGTGATGGCCTCTACCTTCTAATACGAACCACATAGCAACAACAGCTATCAAACCTGCACGGGATTGATTCAAACCCAAGAAAACCAAGAATTAACATTTAGAGTTTAACCCAAAAATCAATACCAAAGAACCAACACAATCTTTGATAATATGTTGATCCCATGCACAAGATTCAAGAATTTCACCTAGATTATTGAACGAACAAGAAACAAATCTTGATAAGTTAGGAATTAGTTCAATAAAGAACAAAGAAATGAAAGCAAATTGCTCACAAATCATTCTCACAAATTGATATATGAATAAAGTTTTTTTTTTTTTTTTTACAATGTAAATAATGAGTTTTATTTATAAAATCATTCGATAGAATTCGATCTCGAATCTGTACCTACATCAAAGAGAGAAAGATCAAAAACCATTAAAAGTAGCCGAAACATTATAATGATTTCAAGGACTAAAAATGGACCACCTTTCCGTGGCTGCAACTTTGATTTTAGCATTCCTTTTTCAAGTGCACCCAAACCCAATCTTTAGGTTCAAATGTAAAGCTCTTTCGACCTTTGTTTGCTTGCCCTATTGCTTGTTTTTCTTTCCAATTTGCAATCTTACATTTTCATGGAGTGATTTCACCAATTTGGTCGTCTTCTTTCCATCTAAACTACCTCTTTCATTAACAGGTAAATGAATTAAATCTAAAGGCGTTAGTGAAATAAAATCGTACACAATTTCAAAAGGTGAACAACAAGTAGTAGAATGCATGGCTCTATTATAAGCAAAATTCAATGAATGGTAACCACTATTTCCAACTGTTCAAATTCTTATTAACAATAGTGCGTAACAATTGTATCATGGTCCAATTAACTACCTTAATTTGTCCATCGATTTGTGGGTGACAAGTTGTGAAAAACAATAACTTTGTACCTAACTTATTCCACAAAGCCCTCCAAAAGTGATTAAGGAATTTAACATCCGTATCCGATACAATGCTCCTAGGAATCCCATGTAAACGCACTACTTCTTTGAAGAATAGATCCGTAATATTTGTAGAATCATTAGTTTTATGACATGGAATGAGATATGTCATTTTACTAAATCTATAATGAGAACCACGTGGCAATGATCATTATGCAACTCTGCAAAAGATTGAGATCCCAAGAAAGTCCAAAGAATAACCTGGTTTAGAGTTTGAACTAAGCAACCAAACAAAAACAAAGTGTAAATGACCTCTTGATTACACAACCCGTGATCCACACACAATGTTGAACGTCACAAGAATATCTTGATAAGTTCACGATATTTAATGAAGAATGAAGAGCAAAGCACAATTGCCTCTCAAATTAATTATCAAATTGTCAAAAGTTGTAAGACAATGAAATATGAAAAGTATTTATACTAGCCCTAAAACTAGTAAAAAAATGTGCATAAACGGACTAGAATATTACAAGTTATGGTAGGAATATAATTCTAGTCAAAATAGGAAAAAAAGCGAAAAGGAAATAAATCTGCTCGAATTTGTTCTATGCGGCCGCATAAGTCTCTTCTGCCTCCCTTTTGGTCTCGGTAAATAGGCATGCGGTCGCATGGCTTGGACAACTATACGACCACATAGTTGTTCGGTTAAACTTCCTCTCTTGCAACTTGCACCAAATTGATCTACATTGTTTCGTCATTCGATCTCAACATGAAACTTGTTGATTTGCTCGTCAATGTTTAGTCCACCGTGGCTTGAGCAAGCAATCCCACCTCCCCTTTTACCCGCTTTGCCCTCGATCGCGTCATTGGTCCTCCTTCCATAATCAACGGGTCAGGGGCTTGTCTTTGTCGGGCTCGACTCCTGGATCATATCATCACCCCTCTTCAAAAGGATTCGACATCGAATCTGTACTTGCATCAAAGAGAGAGAGAGAGAGAGAGAGATCAGAAACATTAAAAGTTGCTGAGACATTATACTCACCTGGAAGATCTAATTTGTATGTGTTGTTATTGATCTTCTCCACAACTTGAAATGGACCATCCCCTCATGGTTGCAACTTTGATTTCCTTTGCTCTGGAAAGCGCTCCTTTGTGAAATGTACCCCAGACCCAATCTCCAAGCTCAAATGTCACGCTTCTCCGACTTTTGTTTGCTTGTGATGCGAAGTGTTTGTTTTTATTTTCAATTTGCAACTGTACCTTTTCATGGAGTGACTTCACCAACTCAGCCTTTCTTTTACCATCTAAGCTACCTTGTTCATTCACATGTAAAGGTATTAAATCCAAAGGTGTTAGCGGATTAAAACCATATAATTCTCTGACCCTTGTTTGCTTGTGATGCGAATGCGTGGCCCTATTATATGGTCTAGTCCTCCCAACTTTTCAAATTCTTATTAACTACAGTGCGCAATAGTTGTGTCATAGTCCTATTCTTTCTTGACTGATCTGGATATAATTGAGGAATCCTTGGTTGGTGCTGTTGTCTTGGGTGGTGGAGAGACGGTGGCTGGTTGTGCGGTGTCGATGGAGGCTAGTTCTATGGCGAGGAGTGGTGGAGAAAACGTGGGTGGTGTTGGGCGGCACAAGGGTGTGGGTTTCTCTAACCCTAGCCAGCTCGTGCATGCTAATTATGGAGGTTATTCTAATTCTCCTAATGTGTTGGAGGCTCAACATGGAAACTTCCTTCCTTGGAGCATTCATAAAGGCTGCTGATTTGGATTTAAATCTAAATGGTAGGGGTGCAGATTACGCTGGAGCCCTTGGGTCAATAGACTCATGGGCTAGGGGTGATTTCAACGCTAAAATGGGCGGACTCTTTGCTTGTGGATGTGGATGTGGGTGGTACTGAAGTGGACGTGGATGTGGGTGGTACTGAATCCGAGGATATGCGTTGTGAGGAGGATGATTCAAACTCCTCTTTTCAATCTTCTCCTAACTCCTTGGTTGCAAAGGTGACTGTTTCCCTAGAGAAGAAGAAGAAGAAGGGCTCGGTGGGCAAAAGGAAGGGCAAGAAACACCACTCCCCTAGAAGGGGTCGGTGAAGTTAGTCTATAGAGGTACGTGCTCACATTCCCCCATCTTTTTTAATGTTCATTGGATGTTGGAATGCTAGGGGTTTGAATGACCCCATGAAACATAGGGAGGTTCGGAATTTGTTACAAAATCAGAAGCTTTGTTTTTGTGGCCTTGTGGAGACTAAGGTCTTAGAGGTTAATAGTGCAGCGATTGGGCGGTCTATTAAGGCCTCTTGGTTGTTTGACGGTAATTATGCTCTTTGTTCTAGGGGTCGTATTTGGGTGTGTAAGGACCCTAGCATGGTGAAGGTGACAGTTGTTGGTTCTTCGGATCAAGAAGCTACGCATTGTCACTTGGAATTTTCATCGACTTTGCCGATCTGCTATGTTACCGTTGTGTATGGGGAACACACTCCTAGTGGGAGAATGGCGCTTTGGAATGATATTCGGATGCATGCAGATAATTTTGACGACTCTCCTTGGTTGATTCTTGGGGATTTTAATGCAGTGCGTCATCAAGATGAGTGTCTTGGTGGTTCGAATGATTGGTCATCTTGGAAACAAGACCTTCAAGATTGCGTGATTGAGTCAGGGTTGGAGGACCTCCATTACAGAGGTTGTTTTTTTACTTGGAGTAACCGACGACGGGACAAGTCTATCTTCGAAAGTTGGATAGAGCTCTTATTAACCTACATTGGGAGGGTATTTTTTCAGGATCTGAAGCTAATTTTCTTCCCTCTGGAGTTTCGGATCATTCCCCCTTTGTTGTCATACTTGGGGCGCTTCCCATTAAGCGCACTCCTTTTAAATACTTTGATTATTGGGGAGAGCATCCTGATTTCATGCCTTTGGTTGATGAATTATGCTATGTGTACATAATTCTTTACATAATACATTACACCCCCTCATATGGAGGGGACCCACACACAATAAAATATTCGTGGGTCCCCCTCCATGTGAGGGGGTGTAATGTATTGTGTACACCATGAGGTGTACATATAGCATAATCCTTGGTTGATAGGGTTTGGTCAGGTTTTATTGCTAGTACACCTATGTATAGGTTATCTTCACGGATGAAGAACTTGAAGATTGAACTTAAAAGGTTTAATAAGGAGGTGTTCTCTCATCTACCTTCTCGTGTGGGGGCTGCTAAGGCAAAGTTGGAGGAGATTCAAGCCTTGGTTCACCAAAATCCATTAAATGTGAGACTTATTGAGGCGGAAGTGGAGGCGGTAAAGAAATATGCTACTTTGAGTAGAGATGAGGAGAGTTTTTTCAAGCAAAAATCTCGTATCCAATGGCTCAAACTAGGAGATCAAAACTCCAGATTTTTATTTTAAGTCCATGAAGCATCATCATAGCAAAAGTAAGACTGTATCTATTTGTAAGGAGGATGGGAGTAGGGTGGAGGAACCAGGCGATGTAAAGGACACTTTTGTGGAATTTTTCTCCACGCTTCTATCTAGACCAGCTCGTGAGTCTCCCCTCGACTTGGAGGCTATGGAGCATGCTCTACCTTCGTGCATTTCCGAAGCACAAGGAGGTATCGGATGAGGAGATTAAAGCAGTTCTTTTTGCCTTGAAAGATAATAAGGCACGGGGTCCGGATGGCTTTAATGTTGCTTTCTTTAAGAGGGCTTGGAGTATCGTGGGTGATGATGTTCTTGCGGCCATTCGATCTTTTTTCCACTCTGGTTGGCTTCTTAAGGAGGTAAATGCTACCTCGATTGCTCTTGTACCTAAGGTTCCTAATCCCACTCAGGTTAAAGACTACCATCCCATTTCTTATTGTAATACAATATATAAATGCATTGCTAAGATACTTGATAACCGAATAAAAAAAGTGCTGCCTAGTATGTTGGTCCTCAACAAACCGCTTTTGTGGAAGGAAGGCGTATTAGTGATAATATCCTTCTCTCTCAAGAACTTTTGAGGAATTATCGTCGGAATAAGGGAGCTCCAAGATGTGCTCTCAAAGTTGATCTTATGAAAGCTTATGATACGGTGCGATGGGATTTCATATTGGAGGTTTTGCGGATCGTTGGATTCCCGGAGAAAATGATTTCTTGGGTGTCAGAATGTATCTCAACTCCGAAATTTTCTGTGGCCATCAATGGGGAGCTTCATGGTTTTTTCAAGAGTGGGAGAGGTCTTCGTCAAGGTGACCCAATGTTCCCTTATTTATTTGTTCTTGCTATGGAGGTATTCTTTGGTCTCATGGGGTAAGTGACTCAAGGTGACGGGTTTAAGTTCCATTGGAGATGTGACAAAGAGAAAATATCCCACCTTTGCTTTGCGGATGACTTATTGATTTTTAGTAGGGCGGAAGTTGATTCGGTACTCTTGATTGGTGGTGTGCTCAATTTGTTTGAGGAGCTTTCTGGGTTGACACCTAATCCGGATAAGAGCAATCTTTTTACTTGTGGAGTGGATGTACATCTTAAGGACCTGATTCTCGGTTCTCTTAGTTATACGGAGGGCTCAATTCCGGTTCGTTATCTTGGCGTTCCACTCATTGCTACTAAATTGAGAGCTTTGGATTGTAATGTCTTGGTGGAGCGTATTGTGGCAAGGGCTAAAGGTTGGATCTCTCGTACTTTATCTTATGCCGGGAGACTCCAGCTTATTAAGTCCGTTCTTTTCTCTATCCAAGTGTATTGGTCTTCTCTCTTTTATTCTCCCTAAGGCAGTCACTAAGAAGGTGGAGACCACTCTTAGGTCATTTCTGTGGAAAGGAAGTGCTCTTACTCATAGTGGTGCTAAGGCGGCTTGGAAGCGCATATGTATGCCACGAGAGGAAGGGGGTTTAGGGGTAAAGAATCTGATTTTGTGGAATAGGGCAGCTATGATGAAGCATATTTGGTACCTTCTCACAGATTCTTCTCTCACGATTTGGTCTTCTTGGATACACACTTATTTGCTGATGGGTAGGAGTTTTGGGAGGTTAAATGCCCGAATGAGTGTTCTTGGACGTGGAGGAAGCTGCTTAGCCTTCATATTTTGGTGAGAAATAAGCTCAAGTTCAAGGTTGGTGATGGTCATGCTATCTCCTTATGGCATGGTGATAATAGCACATTTGTTACGTTTTTCACCCTTTAATATTTTCATTTATATGATTATTTGACACCGAAATGCACTAAATGTTTCTATATCTTTGTTTAGGTGGCAAATGGAAGAAACAAGTGAAAAAAGATCAAAATAGAAGAAATCGAAAGTTAAAGGACCAAATTGCAAATACCAAAAGATGACTCGGCAAGGAAAATGAAGATATGGAGATTTGAGAGTGTTCGGCGTCAATTGGAGGAAGAAAGGAGTCAAAGGGGTGATATATAGCCAAGACATTCTCACACATCAACTTTCAAGCTGAAAACTTTTGCACTGGTTTTTAGCCTCATCTTGAGACCGTTGTTTCGCATGGTATAAGATCGAATTGGAAGTTGACATCTGAATGAAAGTTGTAGCCCATCGAGTCAGCTTTTCAACGCACTTTGAATCACCTCAATCGAATATCGGGAGAGAAAGATATTGTCAAAATACTAAAGGCTGTCTGGCGGAAAAATATTATACCTAAGCGGTCGCTTAGAGTCATTCGGCAAGCGGTCGCCCACAACCCTACCGAGAATTCAAAGGCAAATATCATTGAACTAAGCTACCGCTTGAATTTACACTAAGCGGTAGCTTAGTGATTTTTTCGGCAGATCAGTTCTAATTTCGGAAATAACCTAAACACCTATGGAAACGTATTTTGCTTGATTTTCTCGATCTAAATAGATCAAAAGACGTCCAGAAGCCATTATTCATCATCTTGGAACAATTCTTTTGACCTTGGGAACAAGAAAACTCCATGGAAAGCTAAAGAATCATGTGAAGCAAAGAAGAAACTCATCCAATTTTGGGGAATTCATGTCGATTATTCAAACATTTGGTATTTATTTTAATAAACACTTGTAGATTTGGATTCTTATCTTTATGAATTCATGAAGAATTTGGTTTAACTTATATTAGGTTTTTCATAGGATTAATCATGTTCTTTCTATTGAATGATCGAAATATTTGTTGAATCTTTCTTGCATTGATATTGTTGATGTGATTATTTACAACTCTATGCTACATGTATATGGTTGGTTTATAATCTAATTTTAATAATTGCTTGTGGAAATTGTGAAAGGAATCCTAAATCTAGAAGTACAATTGTGAACCATATTGATCTTAAATGTTAAATCTAGATTTTCATCTTTGTGAATTTATCTTGAAATTGGGTTAATGATTATTAGATTGTTCATGGATTTAATCATGTTTTCTCCATTGTTTAATCGAATTAATTATTGAATTTCAATTTCACGAATTTATTGGTGTGATTATTTACTGCCCTATGCTATAAGTATATGGTCATTTTGTAATCTAATTTCAATAAACAAATGCGTGAATTGTGAAGAGAATTTAGAATTTAAGGGTACATGTATGAATTATTTTGGTCTTAAACGATAAATCTTCCGATTAAAGTGCTGGGACGAAAGCCTTTAATTGTATTATTAATTTGAATGATTGACATTGAATAATCTAATCCGGATGAGGGAATTCTGAGCTTCACTATTTTAATTACTGAATTTTATCCCAAAAACTTTGATATTGATTTAATTTTCAATAACCAAACTTTCTTGCAAACTTTGAGAGAACAAATCACCACTTTTGAAACCTTTAATAATTTTTCCATCTCTCTGTGGATACGACACCCCAAAGCTACACTACAACACCGCGGTAAACTTTGGGCGTAATCACATGACCATTGGCATCCTTTAGGCCCTTTACATGGTTTATTTGGAGATCGCCTTATTTATGATTCGGGGTTGGGAAAGGATGCCAAGGTGGCTGCCATTGTTGATGGGATGAGTTGGAGATGGCCATTAGGTTTATCTGTTAACTGGTTAGAGGTGATTCACGCCACTCCCCTTACTTTCATCCCTAATCCAACTGTTTCGGATATTATGCAGTGGGTTGGTGCGCCGAATGGGCATTTCACTATTGGCTTAGCTTGGGAGTCTCTTCGGCATAGGAGGGAGGCAGTACCGTGGCATAAACTTGTTTGGTTTGGTAAGCATATTCCTCGTGATGCTTTCATTGTGTGGCTCTTTCTTTGTAATGGAGTTAATACACAAAGCAAGCTTTGGAGGCTTGGTTTGATTGAGGAAATTAAATGTCTTCTTTGTGGGAGTGACCAAGAAGTTGCAGCTCACCTCTTTTTTACTTGCCCATATTCGGAGTGGATCTGGAGGCACTTTAGTAGTAAATATAACATACCTATCATTCACCGTCCTTGGGAGGAGCTTGTATGTTGGATGGCACAACAATTTGGGACTGATTCATTTCGAAATTCAGTCATTAAAATCATATTTGCAGCCATGGTCTACTACATTTGGCGAGAGAGAAATTCGCGTTTCTTTGATCACCCGTCTAGGCACGCTAGCTTGGTTTTCAATGATATTATGTTTGCAGTTTTTTCTAAGTTTAATACACTTTGTAATGTGGATCCCACTATGGAAAATAAGTGGATTCAACGCTCTTTTAGTTTGGACGTTGGAATTTTTTCTTGTACTACCTAGAGGGATAGTCTTCTAGTTTTTTGTCGTTGTTTTTTCTATGTAGGGGGGCCTGTCCTCCTCATAGTTTCTATGGTCTGTGGTATGCCCCTGTGCTTTTGTACATGATTTACTTTTGGTTATAATCCACTTACCTTAACCAAAAAAAATAGTCCTATTCATTACCTCAGTCTGACCATCTGTCTGTGGATGACAAGTTGTTGAAAACAAAAGTTTAGTGCCTAACTCACCCCACAAAACTTACCAAAAATGACTCAAAACTTTCACATCCTAATCAGAAACTATGCTCTTAGGTAAACACACTATTTCCTTAAAAAAATAACTCCGCAATGTTAGTGGCATTATCGATCTTATGACATGGGATTAAATGTACCATCTTACAAAACCTATCTACCACCACAAATTTTGAATTTCGTCCCTTCTTAGTCATAGGTAAACCCAAAACAAAATCCATAAAAATATCAACCCATGGAACTAGGTGTAGGTAATGGTGTATACAAACCTTGAGGTAAAACCTGATACTTAAGCCCTTTTACAAGTTAAGTGTCGATTACATACTATCTCAACATCACTTTTCATCCTAGGCCAATAAAAATGCTCCACCAACATATCTAAAGTCTTTTTAACCCCAAAATGTCCCATCAATCCACCACTATGTGCTTCCTTACTAACAACTCTCGCATTGAACAATTAGTTCATACAACCTATTTTCCTTAAGAAAATATACATCCTGCTTAAAGAATTTATCTATGGCCCCTTTGTTACATGATGAATAAATATCAGAAAAATCTAGATCACTAGCACACATGTCCTTAATATATTCGAAACCAAGCAATTTAGAACTAAGAGAAGTCAATAGTGCATACCTTCGAGACAATACATCCGCCACCACATTTTCTTAACTTGCTTGTATCGGATGACATATGGATTGTCTCTACGAACTCCATCCATCTTGCATGCCTTTTGTTTAACTTACATTGACCTCGTAATGCTTCAATGATTCATGGTCTATGTGAATGACAAACTCCTTAGGTCACATGTAGTGTCGCCATGTCTCCAAGACTCGAACAAGTGAATACAACTCTTTGTCATTGGTGGGATAATTGAGCACTGCTCCACTTAGCTTTTCACTTAAATAGGCTATCGATCGTTTGTCCTGCATTGAAATTGCTTCAATCCCTATTTCTGATGCATCACACTCAATCTCGAAAGTTTATCATAAAGTTAGGGAGTGCTAAAATCGGTGACTTACACAACCTATCCTTAATTGTATTGAATGTATGATCTTCATCACCCCAAAGAAATCCTACACTCTTCTTACCAATCTCTGTGAGTGGTGTAGTGATTGTGCTAAAATCTTTCACAAAATGCCTATAAAAACTAGCCAGACCATGAAAACTCCTAACTTCAGTTATGCTTTTAGGTTTTGGCCATTCTTTAATAGCTTTTATCTTCTCTTCATCTACTTCTACCCCATTAGCACCCACTACAAATTCTAGGAAAACAACCTTCTTCATGCAAAACGTACACTTCTTAAATAACACACATTTGTTCCTTTCTCAATACCACAAGTACACACCTAAGATGTTCTACATGCTCATTAATGTCTTTGTTATAGACTAAGATGTCATCAAAATAAACCACAACAAACTTACCTATAAAAGAGCGTAAAACATGATTCATCAAATTCATAAAAGTTCTCGGTGCATTAGTGAGTTCAAACAACATTTCTAACCATTCATACGAGCCATATTTAGTTTTAAAAGCAACCACTCATCACCTTCCCTCATTCGAATTTGGTGGTATCCACTTTTAAGGTCAATTTTACTAAATATGCAAGCACCATACAATTCATCCAACATATCATCTAACATAGGAATAGGATGGCGATACTTTACCGTTATGTTGTTGATGGCTCTACAATCCACGTACATCCTTCAAGTTCCATCTTTCTTTGGCACAAGTAGCACTGGAATGGCACATGGACTCATGCTCTCCCTCACATATCCCTTGCTCATCAATTCCTCCACTTGCCTCTAAAGTTTCTTTGTCTCCTCGGGGTTACTTCGATAAGCTAGTCGATTTAGAATAACAGCTCCAGGAACGAAGTCAATCTGGTGTTCAATGCCTCGAATGGGTGGCAACCCACTAGGCACGTCCTCCGGGAAAATATCATCAAATTCTTGCAATAAAGAGATAGCCAAACTAGGGAGGGGTGGGTTAGGTTCATCAAGATTGGAGAATGACTCCTTATAGACTAACAATAGCACTTGTTGCCTCTCAACTATCGCTCTTTTCAACTTACTTCCTTTTGCAAAAATGTTTACTTTCGACTTTTCTCTCTTCTCGGACGACCCTCTTTCTTTTCTCTCATGTGGCTCCACTCTCTTTTGCTCTCTACTAGCCACCTCAACATTTTCTCTTATACTCCCCAACTCACTACTTTCTTTCATTTTCTCTAACTCTTTCACTCTCCTTTCATCCTCATTTTTCAATTTGATTTGGTCTTCATACACTTGTGTCGGTGTTAATGGTGCAGGGGTAATGGACCTCCCATCCTTAACAAAACTATATCGATTCTTGTACCCATCATAAATAACCTTCCTATCGTATTGCCATGGCCTACCCAATAAATGTCCCGCATGCATAGGTACCACATCACACATAATCTCATCCTGATAACTACCAATAGAAAATTTAATCATCATCCTCCTATTCACCTTAACTTCACCACTTTCATTTAACTATTATAACCTATAGGGTCTAGGGTGTCTTAATATAGTTTATCCCAATTTTTCTACAAGATTTGTGTTAGCCACATTAGTACAGCTCCCTCCATCAATGATCATGCAACATACCTGATTGTTAACGTGGCAACGAGTATGAAATATGTTTTCTCTTTGCTGTTCCAAGTCATCTGTCTTGATTTGAGTATTGAGAGCTAGCCTCGTGACCAGTACTACTCCCCAACAGCAAACTCCAATTTGTCTCCATCACTAACCTCTTTCAACGCTGGTATGCCTTCATAATCTTCTTCACTGTCAATCACCACCTCTTCATTGCGTAAGATCATTGTCCTTTTGTTTGGACATTAAGATTGTCCTGACCCCAAGCACCTGAAGCACTTGATATCCCGATTCCTGGCTGGTTGTGGCTCTGCTTTGGTGTTGTTCTGCTAGCACTCTCATCTGTCCCCTTTGGCATTTTAGTCATTCCTTTCGAAATAGCTCCATCTCCCTTGTTATACCACCTCGGTTTCCAAGTGGAATTAGAACCCGAAGTACCAATGGTTGTCTAGTTGTCCCCTTCCTCTTCAACTATTTCTCCACCTTCATGGTCACATGCAACATATCTTTAATCTCTACATAATGCTGCAACTCCATGACATTAGCAATAACTTTGTTCAACCCATTTAAGAAACGAGCCATGGTTGCTTCCCAACCTTCTTCCACATTCGTCCTGATCATCAAAATTTCCATTTCTTTATGGTATTCTTCCACATTCTTCGACCCTTAATATTTACCTTGCAATTTCTGATGCAGCTCCCTGATTAAGTGACTAGGCACGAACTGCTTCCATATGATAGCTTTCAACTCATCCTACTAACCGCTCACTCCCGATTCCTCCTCCTTGACGTAACCACATGATCCCACCAAGTTATGGCATAGTCAACAAACTCAAGAACTGTTATTTTCACCTTCTTTTCCTCCAAATAGTTATGGCACTAAAATATCAATTCTACATTCTTCTCCCACTCTAGATAAGCCTCCGGATCACTCCTTCCCTTAAACGGTGGAACTAACATTTTAATATTGCCCATATTTCCATCTACTTCATCTCCATAATTGTTCATACCCCTTCTTTCAAACCTACCTCCTCTATTTCTCATCCTACCCATATCACCCACCATCGGTGCACCCTTATCCATGTCGCTACCATACACATATTCATCATGCATTTACATCCTAGGCTCCCGCCTACCCGGTCTCCTTGCATTCGATTGCCCCCTATGAAGATTTGTCATCGATGTATTTAGCTATCAAGCCTTTCAGTCACATCGCCAAGCACTCTCTCAAACCGCCTTATTATATCATCCACCATAATAATTTTGATTCGACTGCCTTATTGAATTGGAACCCTCTCTGTCTCTATACGATTTCTGCCTCACAAAATGATCACTCGTGTATCACTCAGTTAATGGCTTTTACCCTCTATTAATCTTACCACTCTACCTTTTTCCACTTAGTACTTTTGTCCAAGTGCTCCAAAGAAAAAAGTAAACTCAATCAATATGTGTTCTCGCGGATCCCAAGTCGGATGTGTGTCAAGAATTGTGAGTTTGGAATAAAAAAAATAAAAAAAAAAAAAGAAGTGACTCAAACAAGACAAGAATTGAAAGAGCTATATGAAGTAAAAATAATAATGAATTCTCGCTAAACAAAATAAATGGAATCGACTTGAATAATTTTTTTTTTACTTAAAAACTGGAAATAGAAAACTGTTGGAAATTCCCGGAATATATATATTTTTTTACTTGGGAATCTAACTACAAGTCCAGTGAAACAAACGAAAATTAATTTGGACTCTTAAATAGCCCGAAAAACAACTTTGACTATTTTTTTTGTATTTTTTTGGATCAAAACTCAAAAACTATTACTAACTCGAAGAACACGAAGAGCAAATAACAAAAGAATCAAAACAAATAAAAAGATATAATCTTGATTATTTTGGAGCAGTGCTCTAATAGCAACTGATGAGAACCACATAGCAATAATCACTATGCAACCATGCAAAAGATTGAGATCCCAAGAAAGTCCAAATAATAACCCGATTTAGAGTTTGAACCAAGCAACCAAACAAAAATGAAGTTTGAATGACCTCTTGATTACACAACCCGTGATCCACACCCGATGTTGAATGCCACAAGAACATCTTGATAAGTTCACGATGTTCAATGAAATATGAAGATTAAAGCACAATTGTCTCTCAAATTAATTATCAAATTGTCAAAAGTTGTAATACAATGAAATATGAAAAGCATTTATACTAGCCCCAAAACTAGTAAAAAAACGTTCATAAATGGATTAGAATATTACAAGTTTTGGTAGGAATATAATTCTAGTCAAAATAGGAAAAAACGCGAAAATGAAATAAATCTGCCCGGATTTGCTCTATGCGGCCGCATAGAGTAATTCTATGCAGTCGCATAGAAGTGTCTTCTGCTCCCTTTTGGTCTCTGTAAATAGGCATACGGCCGCATGGCTTGAACAACTATACGACCACATAGTTTTTCGGTTGGAGCTCTCTTGCAACTTGCACCAAATTGATCTACATTGTTTCGTCATTCGATCTCAACATGAAACTTGTTGATTTGCTTGTCTTGGTCAATGTTTCGTCCACCGTGACTTGAGTAAGCAATCCCATCGCCTCTTTCACCCGCTTTTCCCTCAATCGCGTCATTGGTCCTCCTTCGATAATTAACGAGTCTCGTCCTGGGCTTGTCTTTGTCGGGCTTGACTCTTGGATCATATCAATCTATCTACCAGAACAAATATGGAATCTCTTCATTTCTTAGTCCTAGGTAAAACCAAATACGAAGTCCATAGAAATATCAACTCAATGTTCACTAGGAACAAGTAAAGGTGTATACAACCCTTGAGGTAAAATATAAGACTTAGCCTTCTTATAAGTGATGTACCTACTACAAATCCGATCAATATCAATTTTCATCTTAGGCCAATAAAAATGTTCAATTACCATCTCTAAGGTCTTCTTAACCCCAAAATGACCTATTAAACCTCAACTATATGCTTCTCTTGCTATCAATTCTCCCATTGAACATTTAGAAACACACATCTTATTTTCTAGAAACAAATAACCATCATATGTAAAGAACCTATCTATAGTCCCTGATCACATGATTCGTATAGATTAGAAATATCCAGGTCAGAAGCATACATGTCCGTAACATATTCAAAACCCAACAATTTAGAACTAAATGAAGTTAGAAGTACATATATTCTTGACAATGCATCAGCTACCATATTTTCTTTATCTTGTTTATACGGAATGACATATGGGAATGTCTCAATGATCTCCATCCACCTTGCATGCCTCTTGTTTAGCTTATCTTGACCTCTCAAATGCTTCAAGGACTCATGGTAGGTGTGAATACTTGCATACAACTTGTTGTCATACGTAGGATAATTAAGAGCTACTCCACTTAGTTTTTCACTAAAGTAAGCTATCAATCTTCTATCTTGCATTAAAACAGCTCAAATACCTATCCCTGATGCATCATATTCAATCTAAAAAGTTTTGTCAAAGTTAGGAAGTGATACAAAAAATAACTTTTTCCATGCAAAATGTACTCTTTTTAAAATTAGCATAAACTTGTTCTTGTCTTACGACAAGTACATATCTTAAATGTTCTATATGCTCATTTATGTCCTTACTATCAAGATATCATCGAAGTAAACTACTATGAATTTACCTATGAATATTCGCACTTAGACATGATTCACCAATCGCATAAACGTGTTAGGTTTATTAGTAAGTCCAAATGACATAACTAACCATTCATACAATCCACATTTGGTTTTAAATGCAGTTTTCCATTCATCTCCTCCTCTCATCCTAATTTGATGATAACCACTTTTAAGATCGATCTTACTAAATATGCATGAGTCATATAATTCATGTAGCATATCATCTAATCGAGGAATATGATGATAATACTTTACCGTTATATTGTTGATGGCCCTACAATCCACACACATCATCTAGGTTCCATCTTTCTTTGGTACTAGTAGCATTGGCATGACACATGGACTCATACTCTCCCTCACATACCCTTTGCTCATCAATTTCTCCAATTGCCTTTGAAGTTCCTTGGTCTCCTCGGGATTACTTTGATAAGCCGGCCTGTTTGGAATGACAGCTCTAGGTACAAAATTAATCTGATATTCAATGCCTCGAATGGGTGGTAAGACTAAGCACGTCTTTCGAGAACACGTCTTCGAATTCCTGCAACAAAGAACTAGCCAAACTAAGGAGGGGTGTGTTAGATTTCTCAAGATTGAGAAGTGACTTTAAAGACTAACAAGATCGTTGGTTGCCTCTCAAATACTGTCCTCTTCAACTCACTCCCTTTTGCAAAGAAATTCACCCTCGACTTTTCTCTCCTTTCGAAAGACTCTTTGTCTTTTTCTCTTGTGGCTCTAGTCCTTTTTTTCCTCACTACAAGCCACCTCACTATTTTCTCCCTTGATCTCCACTTTTCTCAATCTTTTTTCTTCATCTCTTTTCAATTTAATTTGATCATCATATACTTGTAACGGTGTTAATGGTCTGAGAGTAATAGATTTTCGTCATTGACAAAGCAATACCTATTTTTGTACCAATCATGCATCACATTCCTATCATATTGCCATGGTTTTCCCAACAAAATGTGTGAGTTATGCATAGAAAATACTCGCACATCACTTCATCATGATAGATGCCAATTGAGAAACTCACCAGTACTTTCCTAATCATCCTAACCTCTCCACATTTGCTCAACCATTGTAGTTTGTAAGGTTTATGACATTTTAACATGGTTAATCCCAATTTTTCAACAAGTGTAGTGTTGGCCACATTAGTACATATATGCCCATCAATAATCATGCTACATACCTTATTGTTGATGTGGCACCATGTATAGAATATGCTCTTCTTTTGTTGTTCCAAGTCATCCACCTTGATTTAAATACTAAGAGCTCATCTCGTAACCTATTGCTTGCCTACTACAGACTCTACCTTTTCACCATCACTAGCTTTTTCCAATTTTGTCCTGTCATCATAGTTACCCTCGTAACTCATCACTTCTCCACTGTCTCGCAAAATCATAACCCTTTTGTTTGGACATTGAGAAGCAATGTGCCCCGATCCCAAGCGCCTAAAACATGTGATGTCTCAACTCCTAGATGGTTGAGATTCTGCCTTGGATGTGACCTTGCTAGCAATTTCCTCTTTTCCTTTCAGTAGCTCAGCTTTGCTCTTCGAAATAGCCCAATTTCCCTTGTTGTCCCACTCCAGTTTCCAAGATTGATTAGATACCTAAGAATACCTAGTTGTCCCCTTCCTCTTTAGTTCTCTCTCAACTTTCACAGCTACATATAGCACGTCCTCCAATTCTACATAATGTTGCAATCCACGCCTTTTGCCTATCCAACTTGTCCCTCACATCTTCAAACAACCTCTCGAACCTACGTATCAACTCATCCGACATGCTAACTTGACTGTTATTTTTGCTTGAGATAGAATCGTCTCTATCAGACATCCTAAATCTGAGTAATATGTTGATGTGATCCGAGGGCCAGAAATTATCAAGAACTTGTTGATTGTTGAAGGAAGAACCATGCAATCGCATGGTGCAATTTCGAGACAATTTATTTCCTTTTTCGCGAGAGTTTTAGTTTTGCTAGAATTCTTAGTTTTGGTAACTTTTATATTCTTAGGAGTTTTATTCATTTTTAACTAGATTTCTAAGTTTAGTATAAATAGGATTTATATTCTACATCGTGAGGACTTTTGATATGAATTAATTTGAGAGATTATTCTTGAGGCAATTACTGCTAAATCCTTGTTCTTGATTGAACAACCCGAACTTATCTGATTCACTTATTGTAGTGTTCAATCGAACTTATCAAGATTAATAATCTTGTGGTGTTCACAAACCGGGTGAGGTTCATTAATTGCGTGATCAAGAGGTCAATAAATCATTGTTTGTAGGTTGCTTGGTTCGTCGTTTTTGGATTAAATCCAAAACCTTGTTCGTTGGCATTCTTGGGATCCAATCAAAATCTCGTTGTGCGTTTCGTAGCCGACATTGCTACGTGAGTTCACATCAGGTGGTATCAGAGCTTAGGCTCCAAAAATCAAGGTTATATCATTTTCTTTTATTTTAAGTCATTTATTTTCCTTTTCTGTCCAATTCTTCTTGTTCTTCATATTTAAAATCTTTGATCCATAAAAGTTCCGTAAAAAATTTAAAAGTCATTTTTGTATTCAATTTGAGTCCAAATATACATGTATATTTTTTTGTTTTGATCTATTTGGAAAACTACCACCATACTACAATTCCTATTGAGTCGGTTTTAATCATGTCCAGTCCAATCCTTCAAGAACAATTCTTGAATTTTCATAGTTCCCATTCAATTTTTTATCCAAAATTCCTTGAGTCTGTCAATTCACAAAGTCTCACTCTTATAAAATTGGATTCCATGGAAGATTGAGTTCGAAATTGTACTTGAATCATTTGAGTGGAAGTATTGAGTGGAAAAGGGCTGAGTGGTGAGATCAATAGAGGGTAAAAGCCGAACATGAGTGATACACGAGCGGACAAAGTGAGGCAAAAAATATTGTAGAACTTAAAAATGTCTGACAGTGAAAGTTCAGCATCAATCCATTAAATGTGAGACTTATTGAGGCGGTAAAGACATATGCTATTTTGAGTAGAGATGAGGAGAGTTTTTTCAAGCAAAAATCTCGTATCCAATGGCTCAAACTAGGAGATCAAAACTCTAGATTTTTCTTTAAGTCCATGAAGCATCATCATAGCAAAAGTAAGATTGTATCTATTGGTAAGGAGGATGGGAGAGGGTGGAGGAACCAGGCGCAGTAAAGGACACTTTTGTGGAATTTTTCTCCACGCTTCTATCTAGATCAGCTCGTGAGTCTCCCCTTGACTTGGAGGCTATGGAGCATGCTCTACCTTCGTGCATTTCCAAAGCTCAAGCGTGTGAACTTGGCAAGGAGGTATTGGATGGGGAGATTAAAGCGGTTCTTTTTGCCTTGAAAGATAATAAGGCGCGGGGTCCGGATGGCTTTAATGTTACTTTCTTTAAGAGGGCTTGGAGTATCGTTGGTGATGATGTTCTTGCGACCATTTGATCTTTTTTCTACTCTGGTCGGCTTCTTAAAGAGGTAAATGCTACCTCGATTGCTCTTGTGCCTAAGGTTCCTAATCCCACCCAGGTTAAGGACTACCATCCCATTTCTTGTTGTAATACGATCTATAAATGCATTGTTAAAGTGCTAACCGAATCAAAAAAGTGCTGGCTGGTACTGTTGGTCCTCAACAAACCGTTTTTGTGGAAGGAAGGCGTATTAGTGATAATATCCTTCTCTCTCAAGAACTTTTGAGGAATTATCAGCAGAATAAGGGAGCTCCAAGATGTGCTCTCAAAGTTGATCTTATGAAAGCTTATGATACGGTGCGATGGGATTTCATATTGGAGGTTTTGCGGATTGTTGGATTCCCGGAGAAAATGATTTCTTGGATGTCGGAATATATCTCAACTCCGAAATTTTTGTGGCCATCAATGGGGAGCTTCATGGTTTTTGCAAGAGTGGGAGAGGTCTTCGTCAAAGTGAACCAATGTCCCTTTATTTATTTGTTCTTACTATGGAGGTATTCTCTGGTCTCATGGGGCGTATGACTCAAGGTGACAGGTTTAAGTTCCATTGGAGATGTGACAAAGAGAAAATATCCCACCTTTGCTTTGCGGATGACTTATTGATTTTTAGTAGAGCGGAAGTTGATTCGGTACTCTTGATTGGTGGTGTGCTCAATAAGTTTGAGGAGCTTTCTGGGTTGACACCTAATCCGGATAATAGCAATCTTTTTGCTTGTAGAGTGGATGTGCATCTTAAGGACCTGATCCTCGGTTCTCTTGGTTATAGGGAGGGTTCACTTCCGATTCGTTATCTTGGCGTTCCACTCATTGCTACTAAATTGAGAGCTTCGGATTGTATTGTCTTGGTGGAGCGTATTGTGGCAAGGGCCTGTCCTCCGCCTATTTTCTATGGTCTGGGGTATGCCCCTGTGCTTTTGTACATGATTTACTTTTGGTTGTAATCCACTTACCTTAACCAAAAAAAGAAAGTTCAGCATCAGTCAGGGGCAGCAATAAATCACACATGTTGGGTGATATGGTTCGACGATTCAAGCTGCTATTTAAGGATATGTGGGATAGGCTCCAATAGGCTTGACACAACGATGACAAATCTTCACATGGCTCATGTACGAAGGTACCCAATGCACGGAGATAGAGTAGAGAGAGCCTAGGGTGGAGATGCAAGGTGAGAATGAATGTGGTAGTGACATTGGTGAGGAGGTTGGAATTGGGAGAAGGAGGAATAGAGGTGATAGGTTTGAAAGGCGGGGTAGGAATGATATTGGAGACAAGGTAGATGGGGGCATTGGCCACATAAAAATGTCCATTCCACCATTTAAGGGGATGAGTGATCCGGAGGTTTACTTAGAGTGGGAGAAGAAGGTGGAGCTGATTTTTGATTCCCACAACTATTCAGAGGAATAAGGTTAAGATCACAGCCCTTGAGTTCATTAACTATGCAATCACTTGGTGGGATCAAGTGGTGACATTGAGGCATAGGAATCGGGAACAACCAATCATTACTTGGGAGGAGTTAAAGGCAATCATGCGGAGGAGATTCGTATCTAACCACTATTATCGGGAGCTTCATAAAAAACTATAGAGTCTCTACCAGGGATCGAAGAGTGTAGAGGACTACCATAAAGAGATGGAGATGCTGATGATTAGGGCGAATGTGGAGAAAGATTGGGAGGCTACTATGGCCAGGTTTTTGAATGGTTTAAACAGGGATATAGCTAATGTGGTTGAGCTGCAGCACTATGTGGAGTTAGAAGACATGCTATACATGGCTATGAAGGTCGAGCGGCAATTGAAGAGAAATATGACAGTAAGGAATACATTGGGTTATAACTCATCTTGGAGATCGAAATGGGATGATGAGGAAGGTGATGTGGCTGTTGCGAATGGTAAGACCGAACCGCCAAAGGAAAAGGAAGAAGCTGCTAGAAAGGCCTTACCAAAGGTGGAACCACAACATTCTGGAAGCCGGGATATCAATTGTGTCAAGTGTTTGGTATCAGGGCACATTGCTTCTCAATGCCTAACCGACGAGCCATACTCTTGAGTGCCAATGGAGAAGTGGTAAGTGATAGTGATGGGGACGAAAAGCGTAAGTTAAAGGGGGCTAGTGACAGTGAAGTAGTTGAGTATCTGGTCAAAGGGTCAGCACTTGTGGTGATGCGTGCACTAAATACACAAATCATGGTGGATGAGGAGGAGGAGCAGCAGAAAAAACATCTTCCATAAACGGTGCCATGTCAAAGATAAGGTACGTAATTTGATTATCGATAGAGGTAGTTGCACTAACATAGCTAGTACTACACTTGTCAAAAAATTGTGGTTGGAGATGACAAAATACCTAAATGCTTATAAATTACAATAGTTAGATGATCGTGGAGATGTTAAGGTGAATAAGAAGGTTAGTGAACCTTTCAATTGGGCGATATAAAGATGAGGTGTTGTGTGATGTTTTTCCTATGCATGCTGGGCATATCTTATTGGGTAGGCTGTGGCAATATGATAGGAAGGAAGTATGATGGGTTTAGGAATAGGTACAACTTTGACAAAGATAGGAAATTCTTTACGCTTCTACCTTTGACATCACAGCACGTATATGAGGATCAAGTAAAATTGAGAGGTGAGGAAGAGAGAAAAATCAAAGAGAGACAAAAGGAGAGCTCCAAAGAAAATGATCAAGTGGCTAAGAGCGAGAAAAAATAAGTAGAGCCATAAGGGAGAAAAGAAATAGAAAATGAAAATGAGAGTGGAGAGGTGGCTAAAAGATAAGAGGAGCCACGGGAGGGAAAAGAAAGCGAGTCTTCAAAGAGGGAAAAAAATGAGAAGTGGGGCTTATATGAAAAGGAGAGTGATATTGAGAGGGCTAAAAGTAAGAACTAATACTTCTCTCCCTAGTTTTACTATTTTCGTCTTGTGGGATTTTGAAGACTTGGTCCATGATAGCAAACCTATTGGCGTCCATGAAATCGAGCTTATTGGAATACCAAATAATCCAGGCATTGAGCATCCACTTTTGGATGAAACTAATCAGCCCTACCTCAGTTTAGAAATTTCTTTATTATCGGAGGTTGACTTTGTGATCCCTGAAGAGATAAGGATGCTGTCATGGAAAGAATTCATATGCAGTGGATGGAAATACCAAGGTGAAATGATGTGAGACATGAGTCCATTTGCAGTGTCATTGCTACAAGCACCTAGACAGGGCTTAACATGGAGGAAGCACGGTTACTCAGCCTTTGGACCATCTTAAACTTGCAAAAGGAAGCCGTTGGGACAAGCATAGTTTGATTTATGTAATGGTTATTGGGTGTTCATACGAAAGAGGTGGATACGAATTCAAAAGAGGTCCAAACTGCATCCTAGAGGAAATGGATCATTTCACGTTCTTGACATGATTGGAAGTAAATGCTATAACTTGGGCACGGATCTAAGGTCAAATCCTTTCGAAGAGAGAGGGAAAGAATGATGTGATCCAAGGGGGAATAAATTATCAAGAACTTGTTGATTGTCGAAGAAAGAACCATGCAATTGCATGGTGCAATTTCGAGACAATTTATTTCCTTTTTCACTAGAGTTTTAGTTTTGTTAGAATTTTTATTTTTGGTAACTTCTATATTCTTAGGAGTTTTATTCCTTTTTAACTAGATTTCTAGATTTAGTATAAATAAGATTTATATTCTACATTGTGAGGACTTTTGATATGAATTAATTTGAGAGATTATTCTCGAGGCAATTGCCGCCAAATCCTTGTTCTTGATTGAACAACCCGAAGTTATCAAGAATTCACTTCTTGTGGCGTTCAATCGAACTTATCAAGATTAATAATGTTGTGGCGTTCAAAAATCCAGTGAAATTCATTAATTGCGTGATCAAGAGGTTGATAAATCATTGTTTGTTGGTTGCTTGGTTCGTCATTTTTGAATTAAATCCAAAACATTCTTCGTTGGCGTTCTTGGGATCTGATCTCAATCTCGTTGTAGGTTTCATAGCCGACATTGCTATGTAGGTTCGCATCATTATTGCCTCACCTTACCACTTTTGCCTTTTTCCACTCAATACTGTCACCCAATTGTTTCAAAGAACTAATTCAATTTCAACCAAGTTTTATCCTTGAATAATTCAAACTATGATATAAGTGAGGATTTGGTAACTTAGAAGACTCAAGAAAGAAAGAAAATAAAGAAGCAAAAGAATTTGAATATTTGAATGAGAATTAATAATAATTCAAGAATGAATATGAATGGCGCGAAGAACGTGAAGAATGAAAAGGAAAGAAACAAAAGACTCAAACAAAAAGGAAAAAAGATATAACCTTAAATTTTGGAGCCTAAACTCTGATACCAACTGATACGAACCCACGTAACAATAGTACCTATGAAACCCACAGGAGATTGATTCAAACCCAAGAAAACCAAAAATCAACGTTTATAGTTTGACCCAAAAATATTGAATTTTGAACCAAGACAATCGCTGGCAATATGTTGACCCTGTGATCACAAGAATGAAAAATCTGACCCAGAATGTTTGAACGTAACAAGAAACAAATCTTCATAAGTTCAAAATTAGTTCAAATAAAAAATTGAAACCAAATTGCTTACAAATAATTCTCTCAAATTGATATATGAATAAAGTTTTTTTTAACAATTGATATATGAAACTTGTCCCTTTGCTCGCCACGATTGATGTTTTTCATCCACCATATTGAATAAGTAATCCTATCGCTTCTTAGAACATCTTTGCTCGCAACCTATTCATAAGCCTTCCTTCAACGATCAACAGATCCTTGCCCGAACTTGCCTTCGTTCTATGCATCACATCATCTTTCCTCTTTTGCTTATGTTTGTAGCCTTTGAGAAAATGGAATAGGTAGCAAATAAGCTTGGACCTGTAGTAGGCTTGAATGATGATGTCTCAATAACTGTATAAGTTATGACTTCCACTGCTAATACATGTTCTCATAGATTCTTTTCTTTGTTGCTTGGTTGGGTACCCTGTGGTATGTTGGATAATGCAGATGCGATCTGTCCTACCTGACTTTCTAAGTTTTAGATAGAGGCTTGCTGATTCTGGATTGCATTCTCAGTTTTGGTGATGACTTTAACAAATAAATCCTTCAAAGATGGCCTCTTCTCTTATTGCTGTTGAAATCTTAGTAGGTTGCTCTAAACTGCAGTTCCTGACCCTGACTATTAGCCAACGAAAAGTTTGGATGATTTTTCTAACTAGGATTATATGTATTGGGGTTGGCCTGTTTTGTTGTTACTATGAGTTTTGTGCATAGCTGATCTCTGCAGGCTAATCCATCTGAATGGAAGCTAAAGGAAAACAAGAAGTCAATTTATCCCACAACCGGCGCAAACTGGTGTCGACTTGTTTACCATATTCACAGACTAAGTCAAGCTATCCAGCTTATTTGTTATCAATTCCAACGATGCTGCTAACCTTGTCACTATATCAATATAAGGAACAACAATCGATTTCTTAGGAAACTTTCCCTGTCGGTTGGTCAATTAGCATGATTTTCAACAACCACTCATACAGTTCATGGGCATCATCAATATGTATCATCACTAAAATCCCTCAGTGAGGCATCTACCATATTACGTACTCTAGGTGTAATCCATAGTAGAAGATGTATACTTGAGCTTCTTTATGTATGTCTAGATTAGAAAATTTCCTAAAGAAGTCCTTAAACCTCTCCCATGCCTCTAGATAGCTCTCGATACCTTTCTACTTAAAAGTGTGAACTTCATTCGAATTTGATGGGCTCGAGAAGGATGGATGAACTTCATGGAAAATTTTTGCACCATATCATTCTACAACATGATACTTCTCGCTAGGTAATGAATAAAGCCATTCTCTAGTGCCATCATTTAAGATATGATAGAATAAACACATTCAAAAGGCATCTACTGACATCCTTTTAGGACTAATAAATTCACAAATAAAAAAAGCTCGTACATGTTTTTATGGATTTCCTGTGGCTTTTTTAATTAACCTAATGTCTTAATGATTCTAAAAGAGGTTGATGACATATGGTCCGAGGTGGAAAGTAGCTAGTCCAAATGGGGATACACAATAGTAGGTTGCACAGGTGCAGGAACTGGATTCACATAATCTTCAACTCATCTAGAGGTTTCTTCGGTGATAACCCTCTGTTGAGTTGGCTATGGTAGTTGAGGTAGATCCTAAACTTGACTCTGGTTTTAATTTTGATTCTCAACCATTACCCTTGCCTCTCTATGTTCTCTATTGCGTTGTTTGAGGGTTCTTTCCATTTCAGGATCTAGCTCGATCTCGTCGGAATCTTACATATAATGGTGAAATCTAAAAAGAGCAAAGAGCAAGAAAGTGAGAAACTATGATGACTAGCCTAAAACAAAAAGGAAGTCGAATCTAATATAAGCTAATAAAATATAATTAAACCAAATAATTCCTCGTAAATGGCGTCAAAGACTTGCTCAAACAAAACTCACAAGCGTATGAGATTATTGACAAGTAATAATGTGATGAGTTGAGTTATCATCCTAAAAGAATTATTTTTATATAGATCACTAGTTTATATCAAATTTGATTTTTGTAGTATAAAAGTTGATTTGTTTGTATTTATTCTAACTTAAGCTAAGAGTATGTAAAGAGTTGGTTTTTATCAAATAGTGAGATGAATGTACTAGATTTTAGAATCAACCTATTGACTTTTATTTCCTATTTTCAAATCATGTAATTTAGTGATGTTCAAGTGTTCGTGACTATCGATAATTCATTAATATCTAATATTCTTTTTCAAGATATATTAAACATATCATAAGCACTACCTGATCGTATTCCTAGTTCGAAATCATATGCAAAGCAAGCATTCAATCACATGATTATCAACTTAGATTATGCACGCCATAAATATTATTCCTAATATCTATTGCCCGTGTGTCAAAAATGTAATGTTCTAATCTATTGTGAGTCTTTCAATACTACAATAAACAATTTTTTTCTAAACTGGGATCGAGCATTTAAACAATGAAATAAGCATGCATAATTGATCAAGAGCTCAAGAATTCGCATAAAATACTTAATATTCGAATTAAAAATGACAGTCAATAGGTTTCATCATTCATCCAAATAATATGAAGTTTAGCTTAGCAATTTAAATATAAATCACACAAAAAAAAATATTGAAACGACACCTCCCAAATAAAATAATACAAGGAAGAACTTGAAACTTCAATTTCTTGGCATTTAAACTTCAATCCGATCTTTGGTACTTCAAATGTTGTTATGGAACTCTTCTTTGCCGCTCTTCAATGATAAAAACTAGGTTTTTGAACCAAGTTCAGGTAAAATCGAATGCATAAAATTTCCAATCCAACACTTTTCAAACAAAGAAAAGGAAACTGAATTTTTCCTTCGAAATTGAACTAATCGTGCTCCTAGTTATAGGTGGGGTGTGCACCTCCAAGGCCAATTTTGGCTTCAGGTGTCCATGGTGAGGGCTCAAGCATATGCCTAGTTATAAGTGGGGAGTGCTTGGGTTGTGTCTCGAGGAGTTATCAATATTTTTGTCATATTCGATTGAGGCGATTCAAATTACGTTGAAAATCTAACTCAAAAGGTTACAATTTTTCTAGAGGTATCATTTTTCCAATTTGAACGTTTCCTATGCCAAAATGAGTCTATTTATAAAGCTGAAAATTCGGCGCATAACTTTTCGACTAGTAATTAATGTGTGTGAGAGTACTTTGACTATATTTCGCTTTTTTTTTACTTCTTTTATCATCCACTTGATCCCTAACACTCTCAAATTTTCATCGTGAGGTCTGATACAACTTTAGAGTATTTATACTTTAGTCCCATACTTTGGATCTCTTGCAATTGAGTCATTTTTCACATTTTTTCTTCAATTCCGTCATTTATGTCGATTTGTACCGAACAAAGACAATACACAGAATTAAACCATAATTCATCAAAATAACCTATAAATGAGTAACATAAAGGTCTAGATAGGTGTACAAAATACACTTATCAATAACTATGTAATGATCATTGAATAATAATAAATACCAACATACTACTTTCTTTGAGCTAATTAATTAGATCGATTGTATTACTTTTGAGTTGTTAATTAATTATTATAAATCAGATTAACAGTTTAATTAAAAAAAAAAAAAAAAAAAGTTATGTACATGCACTGAAATATAAATAAAGTTAAAAAAAATTCAAATTTAATAATGGTGATGTAACTCCGCAACCCCTAGTGGACCGGGACGCTACTTACTTTACTTAACTTAACCGGTGGTTTAGTAACAAGTGTACATATCTTAGCGGAAACTTAAATCTTAACAAACATTCTTTTTGAAGGATATTGAAATAAAACACTTTATAACTTTCCAAAATCACGAAATATAATTTATTTGATGAATTCATGACTTGTTCAAGATACTCAAAAGAAATAACGTCGGAAATAACATTTGAAACATTAAAGACTTTAAATCTAAATCACTTGTTCACCGGGTTTCCATTCAGGTATCTCTAAAGGATTCAGCAATCCTGCTGGTCTTTGGTGTTCTGCCTTAACCTGCTGACATACTATGCATTTATGCACGTACAGTCCGATACTCCTTTTCATGTTTCTCCACCAGAATGTATCTCGAAGGTCTCGATACATTTTCGTACCACCGGAATGTGCGGTGTACGGGGTGGAATGAGCTTCTTTTAATATCTCGTTCCTCAAATCCTCATTCTTAGGCACGCAGATTCTTCCTTTAAACATCAGTGCTTGGCTTGCGGCTATTCCAAAATCTTTCCTCTTATCTGTTCCAACTTCTTCCTTGATCTTCATCAAGAACAGGTCATTACCTTGTGCTTCTATAATTCCCTCTCGAAGAGTAGGTCGAATTGTCAAAGCTGCTAATTTCCCTGTGACTTGTCTTGGTGTGGTAACCACCTCAATCTTCATTCTTTCCAAGTCCTTGTCTAACTCCATTTGACAAGTGAGTAGTGACGTCAACTGTCCCGTCAATTTCCTACTCAAGGCGTCGGCCACCACATTTGCCTTACCTGGATGGTAGTGAATGGTACAGTCATAATCATTCACTAACTCTAACCATCGTCTCTGTCTCATGTTTAGTTCCTTCTGTGTGAAGAAATATTTTAAGCTCTTATGAACCGTATAAATTTCACACTTACTTCCGTACAAGTAGTGTCGCCATATTTTCGATGCGTGTACTACCGCCGCAAGCTCTAAATCATGCGTCGGGTAGTTCTGCTCATGCTTCTTCAATTGCCTTGAAGAATAGGCTACTACCTTTCCATTCTGCATCAGTACACATCCTAGCCCTTGCTTGGACGCATCACTGTATATAACAAACCCTTCTGTTCCCTCAGGTATTGTTAACACAGGCGCAGATATCAGCATTTGCTTAAGTTCTTGAAAACTCTTCTCACAGATATCCGTCCATTGAAATTTGACTCCCTTTCTTGTAAGCTGCGTCATTGGGCCAGCTATCTTGGAAAATCCTTCAATAAACCTTCGATAATACCCTGCCAATCCTAGAAAGCTCCGTACTTCACCAGCATTAGTCGGCGCCTTCCAGTTAGTTACTGCTTCCACTTTTGCTAGATCTACTTCAATCCCTTGGGCAGTGACTACATGTACAAGAAATCCAACTCGTTCAAGCCAGAATTCACACTTTTTGAATTTGGCATAAAGTCTCTCCTTGCGTAGTACCTCTAGGGATACTCTTAGATGCTCTTCATGTTGCTACTTACTCTTGGAGTATATCAAAATGTCGTCAATAAAGACTATGATAAATTGATCTAAATACTGATGAAATACTCGATTCATCAGATCCATGAATACTGCTGGTGCATTGGTTAATCCAAATGGCATCACCATAAACTCGTAGTGTCCATAACGAGTCCTGAAAGCTGTCTTAGGTATATCCTCTGTTTTCACTTTTAATTGATGGTACCCAGATCGTAAATCGATCTTGGAAAATACCTTAGCTCCTTTCAGTTGATCTAACAGATCCTCGATTCTAGGGAGTCGGTACTTATTCTTGATGGTTAATCAATTCAACTCCTTTCAGTTCATCTCTATCATGTATAAGTCTGCTTCCATAGGTTTTCCCTCAACTTCAATACTAACAGATTTGGCTATCTTATCAGTACTCAAAGGGTTACCTGTAGGGATACTAACTTCTAATATACCTTCCGATTTATCACAGGTAATACTAGACTTAGCCATAAAAATCGTCGATGCAAAGGAGTGCATAGCTCCTGAATCAAACAGTACATAAGCAGGCATATTGGCTATCAATAAAGTACCTGCTATGATGTTCGAGTTCTCCTCTGCCACCTTCTGAGTCAGTGCAAAAACTCGTGCTTTCCCCTTCTGATCTTGATCATTGCTGTCATCCTTTTCGGTGCAGACATAGGACAATCCCTGATGATATGTCCTGACTTCCCGCATCGGTAACAAACATTCTTCCCTTGCAGACATTCGCCACGATGCATCCTTCCACACTTAGCACATGGCGCAATGACTGGTACTATGCTCTTATTGGCATTGGCTCCGCCATTAGCCCTCTTGTTCTGCCATTTGCTTTTTTCTTTATCTTTGTCGTTCCACCTTCGTTTCCTAAACTGCCCTTTATCCCGTCGGTTGTCCAATTGAACCGATTTCTCCGCATTGGCCTTCTGATACCAAATTGCATGAACTCGTTCCAACATTCCACAGTAAGACGTGAAATCATGGGACATAAGGATCATACTCATGTCCGAGTTCAGCCCTTGCCCGAACCTTCATATTTTCTTAGCCTCCGTGTCTACCAAATATGTAGCATACCTTGAGAGTTGGTCAAACTTCCGTTCATACTCCTTCAAGGTCATGATTCCCTGTTTGAGTTGAAGAAATTCACCCTCCTTGAAATCCCTTAGAGATTGGGAAAAGTACTTATCCATCACTTCCTCCTTGAACTGTTCCCATGTTAGCGCCAATTGTTGCTCTGGAGTCCTAGTTCTAGACATTGATTCCCACCAGTGACTTGCATCACCGGAGAACATGAACTCAGCGCACTGGACCTTCTGAGCGTCTGTGCACCCTATCAATCGAAATATTCTCTCCAACTTGCGAAGCCACTCCTCGGCTGCAAGTGAATCAATTGCTCCATTGAAAGTAGGGGGTTTATGCCTTCGAAATTGCTCGACCACTGAAGCATGGGTTTGAAGAGCATTAGGAGCTGGTGCTAGGGGTTGAGCTTGGTTCGGGTTCTATCTGCCTAGGTCTTGGACTGCTTGGAGGAGATCTCTTATCAGGTTGTTCTGGTTGGCTCGCGATAATTTCCTACGGATAAGATGTAAGGTTTCTTATGGATTACATCATCCCATAAATCTATCAGGGCATGGCAATATCTATCGAACTCGAACATGTTTAGATTGCCTTCTAACATTTCATCTCTAACTGTGACTCCCATATCTCCCCATTGAGGTGGGAGGGAGTGTATGAGGTTATTTATGGCTTCAATATGTGTGACCTCTATACCGGCATTAACCGTCGTCATGCATCTCTCGTAGATGTCATGCACATAATCGCTAAGCGGTTGGTTAGGATCCGTTACATAGTTCTCATAAGCATGGATAGCAATTCTACGGTTTAAATCTGCCCTATAAGCCTTAGCCGTAGTCTTCCTTGCCGTTTGTAAATATCTAACCATTCTGTCACATAAATGCCCAATTATGCCTTTTATCACATAACATCATAACATACATTTTCTTTATGCTCATAACTTTAAATTTTAGCCCAAGTCCAATGCATATCTTTGAAACATCACATTTAACATTAACATAAACATATGCTTGAAAATGTGCCATAACTTATCAAAGCATCAAATCATAACTTCCATAAACATAACTTCCATAACTTTAAACTTTGCACATACCTGGGCTGTAGGATGAGATTCGATGGATGAATGCAATATGCCATGGAATACCTTAAATTTTCAAATTTTCTTTTTGTTTTGAAAACAAACTTGGTCTACAGAACCGGTTTAAAACCATTGCTCTGATACCACGCTGTAACGTCCCAACCCCTAGTGGACCGGGACGCTACTTACTTTACTTAACTTAACCGGTGGTTTAGTAACAAGTATACATATCTTAGCAGAAACTTAAATCTTAACAAACATTCTTTTTGAAGGATATTGAAATAAATCACTTTTATACTTTCCAAAATCACGAAATATAATTTATTTGATGAAATCATGACTTGTTCAAAATACTCAAAAGAAATAACGTTGGAAATAACATTTGAAACATTAAAGACTTTAAATCTAAATCACTTGTTCACCGGGTTCCCATAGGCTTATTGCATCTCCTTCCATCTCTTCCATCATCCAACCCGGGGCATCAACATTTAATCTGTAGATATAGGGTAGAAACCCGTGAGTTGAAAACTCAATAGGCGTCATAGGTGCAATCGTGATTAAGCTAAGCATTTCATAACGATTAACATTAAAACTTCCATAAAACATGCCGTACCCGGAGGTACCATTTGACATGAAAATGCATGTCGTACCAACTGAACCATTTGACATGAAAGGTGCATGCCGAACCGAAGATACCATTTGACACACAACATTAACCTTTAAATGTATGTCTCACCGACGGAACCATTTGACATGAAAGGCACATGTCGAACCGACGATACCATTTGACACACAACATTAGCCTTTAACATAGAACATTACTTGCTAGAAATTATAACTTAAACACGTATAACAACTTTATGCACCTCTACCTACCTCGATTTGATGCTTGATGAACTTTGAAAAGAACTTTGAAAAATTTTGATGAACTTCAAAAACTTTGACGAAGTTTGGACGTTTGGACCTTTCTTTGTTGTTTGAAAACACCTTTTGAAATCACAAAAACCTTCTTGCAGAATATTTTTACCCACACTTAAAACTTCTGGAAAACACTTTGAAAAATCACCTTCATTTTCTCCCAAACTCTCTATTTTTCTCTCAACTTTGAAAGCAAATTGAAAGTGCTTTTGGTGTGAAAAATCAAATGAGTGAAGAGGGTATTTATAGGTGTGGTTTGGGGTGGGTGAAAGGTCATATTAAATAGGGTAATTAAGTAGTGCAAGTGGGTGAAATACTTTGCATTCCGTCCAATCTTCATCAAATTGTTTTTAAGAAAATACTTTATAAACATCATTTTACCTTTAAACATGTATTGGACTATCTTTTAGGCTTATATTTCCTTTATTGGGCCTAATGTGAAATTAATCACACAATTATGGGCCTAACTTAATAGAAAAGATTTGGGCATCTACAGGTGAGGAAGCCAAATGCCAATCAACAAAATACCATTACCACAGAAGTGGCTAGGGTACCAATGCGTTGGTACTTCAGAACTGCAAGATTGTTCCAGAAAAGGCACTCTTCCCATTGAGATTCCAAATTCCCACCTACCTCGGCCGTGCAAGGCAAATGCCCTTACGGTCGTTATGCAAAGCGAGTTGGATGATTAATCCGGCCAGAGGGTTGGATGATATGGGCTGGTGCGAGCTACCAACAAACTTGAGAGTTCTATGAGTTTGCAAATCGTGGACCTGAATCTAGGTCGCGCAGTTTGGTTTGGTTTGGTTGAACTCCAACCCGAAACCAAAACCAAATTAGTCTGTTTTGATGAATTTCAACCCAAACCAACCCACTCTAACTCTTAAACCAAACAAAACCAAACCAAATCGATTTGGTTAGTCGGTTTAGACTTTTGTCCAAATTAAAATTTAAAAAAAAAATTGTTCAAGTTTTGGGCCCAATTAAATTACAAGAACTGAAATAAGTAAATAACTTTATATTACAAGAATTATTGACTAACAAATAAAATTAGGTTAATAGAGACATATCAATGAAAATCTTATGATTTTTTTAATGCATTATATAGCATGCCTGCTTGAGTAGGGAAAAAAGGCTAAGTTTCTCATTAACTTGTGAAATGAAATTTTCAGTATTATTACTTACCGACAACATTATAGATTAGAGTAAATCGAAATATAGTTATGAGATTATGACTTATCTTTTGATTTTTATTTTCTTAAAGTAAAAAAGGTAAACATGTAAATGGATTGGGTTGGTTCGGATCGGTTAACCAGCGATTTGAGATTTCAAACCATAACCGAACCAACCCACCATGGTTTTATTTAAAAGAAAACCAAACCAAACCTATGCAAACAGACCCAAACCGACCCGACTCGAATCGGGTCGGTTTGATTGGTTTGATCGATTTATGAACATCAACACCCACTGATGTAGGACAGTCACAAATTTAGGATCACTTCGTACCTCAAGGTTTCTTTTCTGTAGTCATTTTTTGTTCAATTATATTTAAGCTAGCCATTTCTGGCACTATAATTTTTTTATATCACAAAATGTAATCCAAGTATGTATTTAGTCGACCGACAATTAAACTATGCAATTTTTACATTCTATTTTACATATATGTTACACAAGTGAACTTCAATTCGTGGAATCTGGGCTCATTTTGCAGTATCTTTCCCCAAATCAAGCACAATAAACCAAAAGCTCAACAACTACTTTGGTTGCTCCCCTTTCGCACCCACTAAGACACGGTTATGGTGATGAGTTTGCAAGCCACAAAGAATAGAAAAACAATGGAAGAATAGGGTTATACTCAAGCACTAAGAGAGGGGATAATAAAGCATAGGAAGCTATGGTTTTTCTCTTGCAAAGTCACGAATTCCAGTAGCCAAAGGAATGGAGTTTACATAGAATTAGTTTGTAAATAAAATGGGCTAAGTCACACTAAATGGGCCAACAATATAGGACCATCCAAGAAGTAGAATATGGGCCAAGGCAACATTAATTAGGCCATCTCCAGCGCTGCACCAAACTAAAATTCATCTCCAACCTTACACCAAATGAACAGTGTTTAATCATTTTCTTTTCTTTTTTATTCTTAATGATTTATTTATTTATTTTACAAATACATAAATTACTAAATAAATAATTACGTTAAATTAACGAAAATATTAAATTCAATAATAAATGTAAAATATATAGTACAATTAGTAGAAATACGAATTTCGATATTATGATAGTACCAAATCAAAATATCATTGCAATTTTATTCTCGAAATTCTTATTGTTTTCTATAAATAAACAATGCACTTGTTTTTATATATCATTTTCTGTAAATAAAACTAGATTAATGTAGGTATGTGGTTGTTGTAATATATTTCGTGTTAACTTTAAATAATTGTGCTTGTTATATTTTAAATTTTTTGTATTCTTATTTTAATTAATTCATTAATTATTGTTTTTTACATTTAAAATTTATTTTAAATGTAAATGATGATGATGATAATAATAATAATAATAATAATAATAATTAAAATAATTAAAATTATTCTTCTAAAAAATATGTAACACAAATGACATAAATACCCATCATCAACCCCTTTCATAAATGGACAAAATGGCAAACTTGACTTTGCACCAAAATAGTGCAAAGTTTGGTGCTCCATTGGAGACCATTTGCACCAAAATTTGATGTTTTTTGGTGCAAAGGTGCAACCAATGGAGATGCTCTTAGTGGATAAATTAGGCCCAATACCCTCCTAAACTAACTAAATTGAATAATACCCTTATAAAGCTAATTAAACCGTTCAACCGTAATTAATACGTCCAACCCAAACTTCATTTAGTAAAATAGATTCCCCAACCTAAAAACGCTCTCCTTCTCCTCAAAATCACTTTCTTTTTTCTTTCTTTTTCTTTTGAGGCCCATTTCGTTTTCTCTATCAACAATTCCTAATTGATTTTCGAACCCTAGAAAGTATTTATCCCTTTCGATCGAGTAAAATCACGATCATTTAGAAAATGGAGAACTAGAGGCTGAAGCAATAGCAGCAGCAGTCTCTTTATCATCCTGGCCTTTTAGCTGCTACTCCCCAAGTTTATTTTTTTCATATTTTTATTATTTGAATATTCATCATTTTTTGTTAATTGCGTTTGCTGAGTTTCTGCACATATTGCGAACTTGCAATAGGGATTTAAGAAAATAAAATCGTTTTGAAGCGATTAATTCTTGTGTTCTCGTGACTATCAATTATTTTATTGCGGTTTTTCTTCTTTGTAATTGCAACATGTCAATGAATTTGAGATTGATAACTGTTAGTTGCTCTGCTGGGATTTCCATTTTGTTTATCATAATTTTGCACCAGCTTCATTTCTAAAAGCAACTTATTGTTTTTAAAATCAGAATTTTTTTTTATAGCTGAAATCGTGTGTTTAAGGGTCGTACACATGAATTTTCGAATTTATTTTTTTGAATTTATAGCTTGTGCTATAATTTTTTGAGATTATGTAATTCAATTCCCATGTTGGTCCTTTTTTCCTCTGGGTATTTTTCTACTCCAATGTCTGTCTGGACACAGTAATGTTCTTTGTAATCTGTGACTTCCACCATTCACACACTTTCTTTCTATTTTCCTTCCTTTGATCTTCATTTTCAGCTGGATTCTTGTAATGATATGTATTTGTCTTTGACCCAAAAAGCTTAATATGTTTTTGGATTATCTTGTTATGTAGGTAAAATTCATTTCTCACCATTATTAGTATATTGACTAGCCAGACATTATGTAAACAATGTGTGGATTATCTGTCTACTGAGAAATCAGAATTAGGAGTCATTGTGGATGAAATTCATGTATAGATGGCAAAAGCATGGGAGTTCCAATAGCATCTTGGCCGGTGCATTCAGATCAGCCTAGAAATGTTTGCTAATAACAAAAGTACTGAAAATCAGTGTGGACTACGAGATTGGGCGTATAGAGAAGATTTGGTGTCACCAGCTGTGATAGAGAATGTTGTAAGAAGATTGATGGATTCAGCAGAAGAGAAGAGATGCGGAGGGTAGCAGAATTAGGAGATGGATGGTGCTACTCGCAAGGAGATGGATTCCTTTGTTGCTTATATAACTGGACAACCTCTTTCATCTTAAATCTAGAGATCTTTGATTGTCATTGTTGCAAGGCATAATCTGTCATTTTCAAGAATATTAAGTTATTTGAGAATTTTCCTTTTCATTCTAAGTTACTTGAACTCCCTGTGAATTTTTGAATGCATACTTTGCAATTATGGTGTGTTTGATAGAAATATGGAAAATGAATGGCAAATAAAATGTTTGGCAGGGAAGTGATTTGCCTAGAATTTGTTTTAGATGGAATTGTATTAATGGTGTTTGATTGGTATAATTTTCCACCTAATCCGTTTGGCTTTGTTTTTCATGCAAATGGTTACTTTTTGGGATAATTTTTTTATAGTCTGTATTAAAATTTGTTTGGATTGCCAAAAAGTAAAAAAAAAAATTTTAAAAAAATAATTTCATAAAATTTTTACGTTCGTTTGGCTTCATTTTTTATGCAAATTGTCAATTAAATGGATAAAAAATTTTACCATTGAGTTTAGAATATGTTTCCATTGCCAAAAAGTAAAAAAAAAAAAAAAAAAAAAAAAAGGAAAAAAAATCCAACAAGGTGGAAAATAATTTCTCACCAAAATCATAAGAAAATATTTTCCTACTTTTGTGCTTCAAAGGATTGTACATTAGAAATTGGTGGCAAACATTTTCCAGGACAAATTTGGCTAATCAAACAGCCAAAAGTAGGAACTAGGAAAATATTTTCCTAGTTCCATGGCAAATGTGACGAATCAAACACGGCCTTATTGTTAGTTCTTCTTAGAATTACAGTACATGTTGAAGTAAATAACAATGTTTTTGTTATTTTCTTTCAACATTCTATGTACATGTCTACTTTCAATAACATGAAGCATATTCTTCCAGCTATAGGCCAGATTTCCATTATTATTTTTATTGCATCATCCCTTTTGAGATCTAGATGTTTTGGCTGAATAAGTTGTCACTTTTTGGATGTGGTTTTGGGAATATTATATATATAGAAAGAGAAGAGAGAAATATAATAATATAGTTGATGAAAGAATCGGAAAGCAACTTGCTCTACTCAATTATGATTTCCCAGTAGACTGATAATCCACCGTTTGCCTTCATAAGAAATGAAGACATTAATTTTATCCATACTTACAAAAAAATTACAAAGAAATTGTGTGAGAGTTTTTTTTTTTTTTTTTAAATAAAGTGACAGAGAAATATGCATCTAGTTAATTACTCCAATGAGATACCGTAACTTTTATTGAGAACTTGAGCAGTTTGTCTACCATAGATCAATGTAATTGATTCAACATTTTTTTTCATATGTATTAATACAAAACAGTGCTTGAATTCGTATGTTCAAATTTTCAAAAGCACACAAATATGCTCCTAGTTAATTGCTCAAATGAGATTCTATGACTTTTTTTTTTGAGAAAAGTGACAGAATACCATTTTTTGACATGTAATCTATGTAACTTTTTTTAAAAAAATTAATTTATGTCACTTTTTGAATTCGTCACATTTTAAATTGTCACTTTTTTGAATTTTTGTCACCTTATTGATTTCTATCAATTTTTTAGTGACAAACATCACTTATTTCTACCAAAAGTCTTAACGGAGTAAAATAGATACTAATTATTCAATAAGTGTTTGTCACTTTTTGAGTGTTTGTCACATTTTTTGAGTTTGTGTCACTTTTTTCAAATTTTGTCACTTTTTGAGCATGTTACTTTTTTTTTTTAATTTGCTATCACTTTTCTTGAATTTGTGTAACTTTTTTTATTCTGTGTCAATTTTTAAAATTTTTGTCACTTTTTTTAGTGTTTGTTACTTTTTTTAGTCGTATTTTTGAAATTTCTTTCTTTTTTTTTTAGTGACAAACATCAAATTTTTTTTTAAATAAAAGTGACATAGTATGTAATTTTTTTTAATAAAAAAAGTGATACTAAACTTTTAAAAGTGACATTGTGTCACTTTTAAATTTTATACAGTTTTTTACTTCCAAAAAACTTTTCATATGATTTTATAAAAGGCCTCTGATTTTAAGGGTATTTTTTTAAGTTGCCCTTAATTTGTTAAGTTGCTATAAATGGCCTGTTAATTGATTGTGTTGATTATTAATTTCATACATCAGCTGAGGCCTATATAATTAAACTGTTTAACATCATCGTCTTTGATTAATTGGATATCAAAACCCAACAATATACTGTTTGGTTTTTTGATGCCTAACAAGTCGGCTATGACGTTTGTATCATTTAAAGTTCAATTTCATAGGCATTGATCGAGGATTGGAAAAGGGGGTTAAAACCACAAGATGGGACTCAAGATTAGTAGCTCGACCCATTCACTTTGTAATAGCCCGTTTGTGCTTTGTTCGGCCCATTTATTGTTGCACTATTTTTGCCCTAACATTATATATGGGTTATCCCTCCTTTGCATTGAAATTGAAGCTTAGTATAGCTTGTTTGAGAGAAAAAAGTGGCAGCCATTTGTTTTCTTCTTCCTGTACTTTGTGAGATTTGATTGGTATCTTTTTTCTTCTAATCCTTCCTATGTCCCCAACCACCGTCACTTTCGTAGAATATCTCCTTAACTTGTGGATTTGATTCCCGGGTGGGCTAGGAAACAAGAGGCAACACAAGTACTATGTTTTGAGCTTTGATTGTTGTCTTAACCTTGTGATTGATCAAACCGAGCCTATTTGATCAAGAACTGGTATCAAAGCAAAGGGTGGTATGAAGAAGTAGCAAAATTGGTGGAAAAATCATTGAAATCAAACTACCCACACCTAATTGTGATTTTCGACCGATCAAGACATCTAGTGGAGGACCAGAGAGCCTATTTTGGCTCTTGACATCGGGGCAAAGCTGATGGTGCAATGCGTACGACCTTGTCCGGGCTCGAGGGAGAGCTCGGCTCGTGAGCTCCAACAATATATATATTTTTGAAATAGATAAAACCCTCATTCTTTATCCAAGCTTGAGATTGATTACTTAAATTTTGAGTAGTCGGAGTTAAAAATTATATACGAACAACTTGTTAAGTATACACTTCTTTAAAAACATTGAAATTTGTACTATAAAATAACAAGTTTTGATTAATATGGTAAAATTAAATATCACTTATTTGACGACAAGCAATTTCGTCATATTTATCTTACAGTCGAAAATGATCGCCTTCTCAGTCCTTCGCTCACATTAATGCTTCCAAAATATATTCTTTCAATCAACTCCTGATCTTGGATAGAACCCTCTTACCTGCACTAAAAGCAACTTCGAAGTTACAGTGCTAACCAAAGAAGTTAGTAGACCTTTTACAATCGTGGAAACCACTGGATATTGTCATTTGTACTTTCGCCAAAGTTCAATAACTTCTTCATAACCTTTTTTAATTGTTTTCTTATTAGGCATATTATGATCAAATTAATCAATTAATTCAGCAGGCAATGCATTTGGATTTGCATCTGATGTCTGATTCTATGCAACAAACATACTGCTACTAGAGGAACCTATTGCATTTGCATCATATCTATACATATTAATGACTTCAAATAAATTTAATATTTCATCATCGTCTACTTCAATATTAGTGGGAGAAGTAGCTGTAGACTGTATTCAACTAATAATGGTACCCATTTATTCTGCATATAATTCATACATTTCACATGAAAGTTTGTTTTAAATTTCTATACGTGATAGAAGTATTAAAAGTTAAAGCTTTTGAAATCTGATCAATGACATATTTAGGATAAATTGTATCGAGGGTCCATGAAGCATACTAAAAGAAATAACATAGGCAAGTCTTCCCAATATTTTTTAAAATCTGGTCATTTTTGTACTTATAAAACCCTTGTAATTATATAAAGACGTTCAAGCGCCATACAACTAGTGAGATAGTACACTCTAGAAAAAATATTTGTAGAGCCAAAAAAATTTTAATTTTAAAAGTTAAACACCAATCAGATTCATTCAAAATAGTATCATCATTATTTCTAATATACCTACTATTATAAAATTCAATTATTAAATGTTCAAATACTTCACATGATTTTAATAACAAGTAAGTGGAATTCCATCTATGCCTTACGTTATTAACAAATATTTTTGTATTTATCATCCCAAATTCGGCACAAAATTTCTCAAAAGCTTGTTTTCTTCTAGGTGAAATTGTGATATATATATATATATATATTAGTGCATCCTTAATTCTTTGAATTTCATTCTTAATATGTTTCAAACCATCCTGCACAATTAAATTAAAATTATGACATACACAATGAATATAAAATAAATAACCACCAAAACGGGCTGTAGAACCCTACACAATTTATCGACATCTGACTTATTAACACTAACGTTATCAAACGTAAAATAACATGTTTTACTCTCGTAATGCTATTATCTAATAATGTTCATTATAGTGTTATATATATTGTTAACATTATAAGGGAACTCAATAATTTTAAAAGAAATAATTCCTTTATGCATACACCAAAGTGTGTCTATGTAGTATGTAGTTGTAACTGTATAACCTCTTTTATTAATCCATTCCCATAAATCCGATGTTAAAGACATAACATCCCCATATTTTTGCAAATTGGTAATTAATTATTTTTTTGTATGAAGGAAATATTCTATTGTATTGGAACGAAGAGTATTTTTACTTACCCCAACGTACCTCCATTGAAGATATTCTTTTACATAGAAGATAAAATGTTGGTTGTCCACTATTGTTAGAGGCAATTCAGCACCAGCAACAAACTTCACCATTCCCATTTGAGTTTCTCCTTTGAATACATCTACATGCAAAGTGTCGTAGAAGTAGAACCGACGTTTGGACTACCAAATTGCAGTTGGGTTTGATTAGCAGCAAGAAGCCCATGTTCGGCCTCACATGCTTTGTAGTGACGGTTTAGATGGGTGGTACCAATGCCCTTCTGACATGCCTATCGTTGTTCGTATTTACGTACTGGTTTAAACTCTACAACTCCATGACCACACGACCCGTTGGAATCAATTTAAAGCGATCCCAATATTTTGCTTGTTTTTTCCCCTTTCGCTTTCCTCTTGCATCGTGATTATCTAATTCATCCTCCTCCTCATGTTCTGCTTTGGGAACATCAACATCATCCAAATCAATTGGTTTACTACTTCTTTGAGAATCCAAATCTGGAATATTTTCGAGAATTGGTACTTCATTGAGATCGACAAATTCATTCCGAAATTGACTTTGTGGCGTCATAGGTGATTCGCCTCAGACACCGCCGAACAAGCCATCAACAAATGAGTATGAATCCATTTGTAAATTGTGAACTTGTGATGAAACGCATAGAATATGTATAGTGTATAGTAACTTAGTAAGCAACTGAATAAGTAAATTTGTAGCGTGGTAAATAAATTTAGTAATTTATATTAAACAATTAAAATTGAAGTTAGAAAATTAGAAATGAATGTAGTAGATTCTGTAGAATTTGGAATAGAGCTATTGTTGTTGGAATGTTGTGTGAAAAAATTTGGAAATGGGTTGAGGTATTTATAGAGTAAAAAAAAAGGAAAAAAAATCGAAGTGGCCAAAATGGCTACTTTTCAAACTTCAATGACTGTTGCACCAAAACGGTCACTATTCAAGACAAGCCACGAGCAGTGACTCGTTGGCTCACCCATGAGCCGGTTCAGCTCACCTGGCGAGCTATCGGCTCAGCTCGTGCTTGGGCTCGTACAAATACAATACTCGAGCCACACACGAGCCTCCTTTTTACGAGCTGATGAACCACCCAGATCAATTTCCACCTCTAGGTACACCAGATCAATTTCCACCTCTAGGTACCCTTTTATAGGCTTCTCTTTCAACACGTTGACTTAGAGATTGTGACGTGCAATCATTTTCATACCTTTATCTTTGAGGTCTTAGGGTTTCTTAAGGGTTCCAACTTATCCTAAATGAATGTCTATAAGCCCCTATTTGATACAAATTAAAATTCAGAGTTTAATTTAAGTTGAGAAAATAATTAATTTTAACTACACATTTCATGGGATCCATAACTTTTTAAAAACATATTTCATCAACTTCTATCAAAATTTACCAAATCCGATTTTAATTCTCACAAAACAGGAGCTAAATAATGTATTTTTCTATTGTTCTTTTCAAAACAATTAGTTAAATTTAATTTATATAATTAATAAAATAATATCATTATTAATTATTATTTAAAATATAATAAAAATAGAGATGGGACTGGGGAAAAGTTTCGACGTGTAAGGATGGTGAAAAATAATGATATTTAGCACTAGTGGTGCTAGAATTCAAGTTTAGGTAGCCGTATTCGATATATTCAATTAAATAAATCATGTGATATTATATTTAAGTGAATCCATCATTTAATGTCATTCAACTGTCACTTAAATTGATACTTGACACAGTGATGCCGAATAACATTACTCGATGAGGAATGGGATCTCAATGTTGGGAACTTACTTAACATGCAAAGCGGAATTTTAACAGATTTTCAATATCCACCAAGCATTTGCTTTGTGCTAGAGAGAAACTATGATAAAGAAATATACCTTTGTTGAATTCTGCAAATTCTTTTACTTTTCTTGAAATTAAACAATCATGATCTGCAATCCACAGATGTCCAATTGTCCAGCCTCCAATGAAAATTTACACAAGGAACAAGATTGAGAGAACTAGCAAGAAAAATTATATTCTTTACTGAATTTTCCAAACCCTGGCAACGTATTAATATAAGTCCAAGTGGACTTGGCCTGTCTTCTAACTTAATCCAGTCCAATATTTAATTAATCCAATTAATTAAATTTGGTTCATAAATTAATTAATTCAATTAATTAATTCGAGTCCATTAACAAGCAACCCAATTAATTAATAATTATTCAACACTTGTCAATTAATTAATTGGTAAATCTCATTCTTCTAGTTCTTTTGTGTGAAACTCATTAGATTTTGAATCACGATACCTAACAACGTGAAATATTACTGTTAAATCTTGATAGAGTAATGTTCGATAAAGTAATAACCTTGATTATATAATAATTTCTTTCGATCCCGACTTGAGCCAATGGATTAAAGTAAAAATCTCGCTAAATGCATTAAGTAATAAAAAAAATTGAATCCTTAAGGGCCCAATAAAAATATAAAGTAATAATTACTGGAGACAATGGAGAAAAAATTATATATAGACCAAAATCTTTCAATCAATCAACAATACCGGTACAATAATCATTCATTTTGAAAATATGCATCTATAGTTGATTATTTTTCTTCTCACCTAAACCAAAATGAAACCCATCCTTAACTTTTTGTAGAGCATACACAACTTCGGGAATATTTTGCTCGTGTTGTAGCAAGTAGTTGCTTAAGGTGACTATTGCTTGAAATTCCTCTTTTGACAACTCATTTGGGACAACGCTACTATCATCTGGTTCAGGATAATTCTCATCATCATTATTGTTCATTACCGATTGAATAATTTCTTCGTCTGTAGTTGATTCCATAACTGCATCATACTCACTACGATAGTTCAAAATATGTTCAACATCCATCACATTTCTATAGCATAAATTAGATATGACATCATTTAATCCTTGGATACTTTCATCTAATTCACCAATTTCTGGTTTGGGAACATTGTTTTCTTCTGACCAAATCTTGCAATGCCAAAAACAATTGCAATTGTTGTTGTTTTCACATCAAAAATCCAAGCCATAATAGCATTCAAAATATTAATTTTCCAGCATTTGGTGCTTCAACCTCAAGGCCTTGTAAGATACTAGAATAAAAACGGCGACGATCATTAGCTTTGAATGCTCGAATAATCCTAGCATCACATGGTTGAATCTTAGACATTGTGTTAGGAGGTAAGAAAAATAACTCTACATTTCTCAAGCCTTCAACTACCTTTGGATGAGCTGGGCAATTGTCTACTATTAAGAGAACCTTCCTGGCATTTGATCTTATCGAACCAACTAACAAAATCTTGAAAAAGCAAGCCAGTCATCCAAGTTTTCTTGTTGGATCGATACTTACAATTAAGATTGTTCATGTTCACATTTTTAAAGCATCTAGGATTTGCATACAATAACCAAAAGTTGTACTTTGTCTGATCCATCACCATTGCAACAAACAACAACAGTAATTCTCTCCTTATCTTTTTTGTGTCCTTCGAGCTGCTTGGTAGCAAGTGAATGATCAGCTTCCAATCAGTAAAATAATCTAGTTTCATCCATATTGTAAATATCCTTCAACTGAAACTGGTCTAGTTTTGATCGTATTCCAGTAAAGCATTTTCCATGATAACTGAACCACTTTCACCAAAATGTCGGTAAGATTTGATTTCATATCTTGCCTTGAAACGTTCTAACCATCCACTGGAAAAGCTGAATTCTGGATTAGTTTCACCATACATTTTTTGCAAAAGCTCTTTTGCTTTTCCTTGGATAATTTTTCCAGAGATGTTCACTTTATCTTACCTTTGAAGAAACCACTCAAACAAAACTTTCTCTAAATCAGGGTATTTTGCTGATTTGTGCCTTACAACATCGTTATTTTTCATCTCATTTGACAAATATTTCGACGCCCTTTTGAGAGTGTTCGATATTGTTGATTGACTAATAGTCAAATCAAACTTTTGTTGCACCCATGCTTGCATATCTTTTTGGCTAATAGTTGGATTATCTTTCTTATGCTCACATATTGCACTCCTCATTTTATCGGTTAAAGTTGAATTTTTTACTCATTTCAAATGATGAGAAGACATTGGAGGGGAAACAAAATATTGTATGTGCTTGGAATATGTCTTCCAAACATCTAGCTTTTATAGGTAAAGACTAAACATTTTCATTTGCTATGTACGTGAACTTAGTTTTTAGAGACATTAAGTTTCATTAAAACTTTTGAGCTTCCCTAGATTCGAATAATACTTTGATTAGTGTCTTTTGATTCATTATTTAGGCTCACCTCTCACGATATATCGTCTCTTCATTATTTAGGCTCACTTCACAACAGTATCGCCTCTTAAATTATTAGGCTCGCCTCTCAACGACATCGCCTCTTCATTATTTAGGCTCGTCTCCCAACAAAATCACCCCTTCAATTTTAAGGCTCGCCTTTCAACGACATCACCACTTCAATTATAAGGCTCACCTATACGTCCTAGCCTATTCATTATTGGCCTCGTCTCTCAACGGCCTTGCCTCTTCATTTTTTAGGCGAGACGGCATCACGTCTTCAATTAGTAGGCTCGTCTCTCAACGGCATCGCCTCTTCTATTATAAGGCTAGCCTATGTGGCCTCGTCTCTTTATTATTTAGGCTCACTTATGCAGCCTCGCATCTTCTTTATTTAGGCTCATCTATGAATGGCCTCGTCTCTTCATTTTTTATGATCGCCCCTCAACGACATCGCCTCTTCAATTATAAGGCTCGCCAATATGATCTCGCCTCTTCATTATTTAAGTTCGCCTATAAGGCCCCACTTCTTCAATATTTAGGCTCGCCTCTTAATGGCATTGCCTCTTATTTATTTAGCGCCTCTAAACAATATTACCTCTTCAATTATTAGGATCTCAATGACATCGCCTCTTCATTATTTAGGCTCACCTCCCAATGGCATTGCCTATTTAAATATTAGGCTCGCCTCTCAACGGCATCGTCTCTTCATTATTTAAGCTTACCTCTTGACGGCATCACCTCTTCAATTATAAGGCTCACCTCTCAACGGATCGTCTATTCAATTATAAGGCTCGTCTATATGGCCTCGACTCATCATTTTTTAGGATCGCCTCTCAATGGCCTCATCTCTTTAGTTATTTAGGCTTGCCTATATGATGACCTCTTCATTATTCAGTCTCGCCTATACGACATCGTCGCTTCATTATTTAGGCTCGCCTATTCGGTATAACCTCTTCATTATTTAGGCTCCCCTCCCAACAACATCGCATTTTCATTATTTAGGCTTGTCTGTCAACGACTTCGCCTCTTCATTATTTAGGCTCGCCTCCCAACAAAATTTCCTCTTCAATTTTAATGATCACCTCTCAACGACATCACCTCTTCAATTATAAGGCTCGCCTCTCAATGGCCTCGCTTCTTTATTTTTTAGGCTCGCCTCTCAATGGCATCGCATCTTCATTATTTACGTTCGCCTCCCAACAAAATCGCCTTTTCAATTTTAAAGCTCGCCTCTCAATGGCCTTGCCTCTTCATTTTTTAGGCTCGCCTCTCAACGGCATCGCGTCTTCAATTATTAGGTTCGCCTCTCAATGACATCGCCTCTTTAATTATAAGGCTCGCCTGGAGAGCCTCTTCATTATTATGGTTTGCATATACGACCTTGTTTCTTCAATATTTAGGCTCGCATATCAACGACATTGCCTCTTCATTATTAGGCTCGTCTCTTAACAGCCTCTCCTCTTAACGGCATCAAGTCTTCAATTATTTGGCTTGGCTCTCAGCAATATCGCCTCTTCAATTATCAAACTCACCTATATGGCATTGCCTCTTCATTATTTAGGTTTTCCTATACGATCGCGCATTTTCTTTATTTAGGCTCGCCTATGAACGTCCTCGCCTCTTCATTTTTTAGGCTCGCCCCTCAATGGCATCGCGTCTTCAAGTATTAGGATCCCCTCTCAACGGCGTCGCCTCTTCAATTATAAGGCTACTATATGGCCTCACCTTTTAATTATTTAGGCTCTCCTCCCAATGACATTGCCTATTTAATTATTTGGCTCGCCTCTCAACGACATTGTCTCTTCATTATCTAAGCCCGTCACTCAACGGCATCGCCTCTTCAATTATAAGGCTCGCCTCTCAATGGCCTCGCTTCTTTATTTTTTAGGCTCGCCTCTCAATGGCATCGCATCTTCATTATTTACATTCGCCTCCCAACAGAATCGCCTTTTCAATTTTAAAGCTCGCCTCTCAATGGCCTCGCCTCTTCATTTTTTAGGCTCGCCTCTCAACAGCATCGCGTCTTCAATTATTAGGTTCGCCTCTCAATGACATCGCCTCTTTAATTATAAGGCTCGCCTGGAGAGCCTCTTCATTATTATGGTTTGCATATACGACCTCGTTTCTTCAATATTTAGGCTCGCATATCAACGACATTGCCTCTTCATTATTAGGCTCGTCTCTTAACAGCCTCTCCTCTTAACGGCATCAAGTCTTTAATTATTTGGCTTGGCTCTCAGCGATATCGCCTCTTCAATTATCAAACTCACCTATATGGCATTACCTCTTCATTATTTAGGTTTTCCTATACGACCGCGCATTTTCTTTGTTTAGGCTCGCCTATGAACGTCCTCGCCTCTTCATTTTTTAGGCTCGCCCCTCAATGGCATCGCGTCTTCAAGTATTAGGATCCCCTCTCAACGGCATCGCCTCTTCAATTATAAGGCTCGTCTATATGGCCTCGCCTTTTAATTATTTAGGCTCTCCTCCCAACGACATTGCCTATTTAATTATTTGGCGCGCCTCTCAACGACATTGTCTCTTCATTATCTAAGCCCGTCACTCAACGGCATCGCCTCTTCATTATTTAGGTTCGCATATGTGGTATCGCCTCTTCATTATTTAGGCTCCCCTGTCAACAACATCGCGTCTTCATTATTTAGGCTCGCCTCTCAACGGTATCGTCTCTTCATTATTTAGGCTCGCCCCCTAACAAAATCGCCTCTTCAATTTTAAAGCTCGTCTCTCAACGATATCACCTCTTCAATAATAAGGCTCACCTCTTCATTATTAGGCTTGCCTATCAATGGCATCACCTCTTTAATTATAAGGCTCGTCTATGCGGCCTCGCCTCTTCATTATTAGGTTCACCTCTCAACGGCCTTGCATATTCATTTTTCAGGCTCTCCTCTCATCATCATCGTGTCTTCAATTATTAGGCTCGCCTATCAACGACATCACCTCTTCAATTATAAGGCTCTCCTATATGGCCTCGCCTCTTCATTAATTAGGTTTGCCTATATGGCCTCGCTTCATCAATATTTCGACTGGCCCATCAATGGCATTACCTCTTCATTATTAGGCTCGCCTCTCAATGACATCGCGTCTTCAATTATTAGGCTCGCCTCTCAACGACATCGCCTCTTCAATTATAAGGCACACTTATATGGTCTCGCCCATTCATTATTTAGGTTTGCCTATCGGCCTCGCTTCTTCAATAATTAGGCTCGCCTATCAACGACATCGCCTCTTAATTATTTAGGCTCGCCTATCAAAGAAATCGCCTCTTCATTATTTAGGCTCACCTCTCAACGAGATAGTCTCTTCATTATTTAGGATCGCCTCACAACAGCATCATCTCTCAATGGATCACCTGTTCAATTATAGGGCCCCCTTATATGGCCTAGTCTCTTTATTATTTAGGCTAGCCTCTCAACGGCCTCACCACTTCAAGTATTTAGGGTTGCATATATGGCCTCACCTCATCATTATTTAGGCTCGCCTATATGACATGGACTCTTCATTATTTAGGCTCGTCCATATGACATCTCCTCTTCATTATTTAGGCTAGCCTATGCGGTGTCGCCTCTTCATTATTTAGGCTCCCTCCTAACAGTATTGCGTCTTATTTAGGCTCCCCTCTCAACGGCCTCGCCTCTTCATTTTTTAGGCTCACCTCTCAATGGTATCGCCTCTTCAATTACAAGGCTTGCCTCTTTATTATTTAGGTTTTGCCTATATGGCTTCGCTTCTTCAATATTTAGGGTCGCTTGTCAACGACATTTCCTCTTTATTATTTGGTTCGCCTTTGAACGTCATCGCGTCTTCAATTATTAGGCTTGCCTTTCAACGGCATTGTCTCTTCATTATTTAGGCTCGCCACTCAATGACTTCATCTCTTCAATTATAAGGCTAGCTTCTCAACGGATCGCCTATTCAATTATAAGGCTCGCATATATGGCCTCGACTCATCATTATTTAGGATCGCCTCTCAACGGCCTCGCCTCTTCAGTTATTTAGGCTCGCCTTTATGGCATCGTCTCTTCATTATTTAGGTGCGCCTATACAACATCGTCACTTCATTATTTAGGGAGTGCCCCTTCATTATTTAGGTTTACCTATACGACCTCGATTCTTCAATATTTAGGCTCGCTTGTCAACGACATTGCCTCTTTATTATTTGGTTCGCCTCTGAACGAGTCTTCAACTATTAGGCTCGCCTATCAATGGTATCACCACTTTAACTATAAGGCTCGTTTATGCGGCCTCGCCTCTTCATTATTAGGTTCACCTCTCAATGGCCTCGCATATTCATTTTTCAGGCTCTCCTCTCAGCATCATCGTGCCTTCAATTATTAGGCTCGCCTATCAATGACATCACCTCTTCGATTATAAGGCTCTCCTATATGGCCTCGCCTCTTCATTATTTAGGTTTGCCTATACGGCCTCGAAATGGCATCGCGTCTTCAATTATTAGGCTCGTCTCTCAACGACATCGCCTCTTCAATAAGGCGTGATGGTCTCGCCCATTCATTATTTAGGTTTGCCTATCTGCCTCGCTTCTTCAATATTTGGGCTCGCCTATCAACGACATCGCCTCTTCATTATTTAGGCTCGCCTATCAACGACATCGCCTCTTCATTATTTAGGCTCGCCTCTCAACGAGATAGTCTCTTTATTATTTAGGCTCCCCTCCCAACGACATCGCGTCATCATTATTTAGGCTCACCTCTCAACGATATCGTCTCTTCAATTATTAGGCTCGCCTCTAAACGGCATCGCCTTTTCATTATTTAGGCTCCCCTCTTAACAGAATCGTCTTTTCAATTATAAGGCTCGTCTCTTAACGGTACCACCTTTTCAATTATAAGGCTCGCCTATACGGTCTCGCCTCTCAACGGCCTTGCATATTCATTTTTTTTACTCGCCTCTCAACGGCATCACGTCTTCAATTACTAGGCTCGCCTATCAATGACATCGTAGCTTTACTTATAAGGCTCGCCTATACGGCCTCGCATCTCAACGTCCTCGCACATTCATTTTACAGGCTCTCCTCTCAGCGCCTTCGCGACTTCAATTATTAGGTTTGCCTATAAACAACATCGCCTCTTCAATTATAAAGCTCGCCTATACAGCTTCGCCTCTTCATTATTAGGCTCGCTTCTCAACGGCCTCGCATATTCATTTTTTTAGCTCGCCTCTCAACTGCATCGCATCTTCAATTATTAGGCTCGCCTATCAACAACATCGCCTCTTCAATTATAAGGCTCTCCTATATGGTCTCCCCTCTTCATATTAGGCTCGCCTCTCAACGACCTCACATATTCATTTTTTCGGCTTCCTCTCAACAACATCGCATCTTCAATTATTAGGCTCGCCTATCAATGACATTGCCTCTTTAATTATAAGACTCGCCTCTCAACGGCCTCGTATATTCATTTTTCAGGCTCTCCTCTCAGCGCCATTGTGTCTTCAATTATTAGGCGCTCCTACATGGCCTCGTCTCTTCATTGTTTAGGTCTGCCTATATGGCCTCGCTTCTTCAATATTTTGGCTCACCCATCAATTGCATTGCCTCTTCATTATTAGGCTCGCCTCTCAACGACCTCGCCTCTTCATTATTAGGCTCACCTATCAAACACCTCACCTCTTCAATTGTTTGTTTAGGCTTGCCTATACGGCTTTGCCTCTTCAATATTAGGCTCGCTTTTCAACGGCATCGTCTCTTCATTATTTAGGCCCACCACTCAACTGCATCGCCTCTTCAATTATAAGGCTCGCCTCTCAACGGATCGCATATTCAATTATAAGGCTCGCATATATGGCCTCGACTCATCATTATTTAGGATCACCTTTCAACTGCATCGCCTCTTAAGTTATTTAGGCCCGACTATATGGCATCGTCTTTTCATTATTTAGGTTCGCCTATATGACATCGCCTCTTCATTATTTAGGCTCACCTATGCGGTTTCGCCTCTTCATTGTTTAGGCTCCCCTCCCTACGACATCACGTCATCACTATTTAGGCTCACCTCTCAACGATATCGTCTCTTCAATTATTAGGCTCGCCTCTCAACGACATCGCCTCTTCATTATTTAGGCTCCCCTCTAACAGAATTGTCTTTTCAATTTTAAGGCTCATCTCTCAACGGCACCACATCTTCAATTATAAGGCTCACCTATACGGCCTCGCCTCTTCATTATTAGGCTCGCCTCTTAACGGCCTCGCATATTCATTTTTTCGGCTTGCCTCTCAACGGCATCACGTCTTTAATTATTAGGCTCGCCTATCAATGGTATCGCCTCTTTACTTATAAGACTCGCCTATACGGCCTCGCCTCTCAACGGCCTCGCATATTCATTTTTCAAGCTCTCCTCTCAGCGCCTTAACGACTTCAATTATTAGGCTCGCCTATCAATGGCCTCTTCAATTATAAGGGTCTCATATATGCCCTCGCCTCTCCATTGTTTAGGGTTGCCTATACGGCCTCGCTTCTTCAATATTTAGGCTCACTCATCAACGACATTGCCTCTTTATATTTTTGTTCGCCTCTTAATGTCATCGCGTCTTAAATTATTAGTAGTGATGTCAACGAGCCGGACCGAGCCGGCTAGAGAACCCAAATTCAAGGCTCGGGCTCGACGAACTGAGCAAAAACTCGGCCAAATTTTTTAGGCTCGGGTCTTTACGGACCGAGCCAGACCGAGTCGGTTTTTTTTAATTATTTTTTATTTTGAAGGCAGAATTTTAGAAAATTAAATTTTTTTTTAAATACGGGCCAGCCTGGCTCTAAGCCGACACCCAAAAATGGGGCTCGGCCCATCGAGCTCGAGCCGAGCCCGACTCGAGCTTTTCACGGGCCGACCCCGAGCTGCCGAGCTTTTTTGCCATCCCTAATTATAGGCTCGCCTTTCAACGACATCGTCTCTTCGTTTTTTTCGCCCGCTTCTCAACGACATCGCCTCTTCAGTTATTTAGGCTCGCCTCTCAACGAATCGCCTCTTCATTATTAGGCTCGCCTCTCAACGACCTCGCATATTCATTTTTTCGGCTCGCCTCTCAACGGTATCGCTTCTTCAATTATTAGGCTCGCCTATCAATGACATCGCCTCTTCAATTATAAGGCTCTCTTCTATGGCCTCGCCTCTCAACGACCTTGCATATTCATTTTTTCGGGTCGCCTCTCAATGGCATCGCGTCTTCAATTATTAGGCTCGCCTATACGGCCTCGCCTCTTCATTATTAGGCTCGCCTCTCAACGGCCTCGCTTATTCATTTTTCAGGCTCTCCTCTCAGTGCCATTGTGTTTTTAATTATTAGGCTCACCTATTAACGACATGGCCTCTACAATTATAAGGCTCTCCTGTATGGCCTCGTCTCTTCATTGTTTAGGTTTGCCTATATAGCCTCGCTTCTTCAATATTTCATCTCACCCATCAGCTGCATTGCCTCTTCATTATTAGGCTCGCCTCTCAACGGCCTCGCCTCTTCATTATTAGGCTGACCTATCAACGGCCTCGCCTCTTCAATTGTTTAGGCTTAAGTATACGGCTTTGCCTCTTCATTATTTAGGCTCGCCTTTCAACAAAATCGCCTCTTCAATTTTAAGGTTCGTCTCTCAATGGCACCGTCTCTTCTTTATTTAGGTTCGCCTCTCAACGGACTCGCCTCTTCAATTATTTAGGCTCGCCTATTTGGCCTCGCCTCTTCATTATGCGGGCTCGCCTCTCAACGGCATCCCCTCCTCATTATTGAGGCTCGTCTCTCAATGACATCACCTCTTCTATTATTAGGCTCGCCTCTTAACCTCATCATCTCTTCATTATTTAGAATCACCTCTCAATGACATCGCCTATTCAATTATAAGGCTTGCCTCTCAATGGTTTGTCTCTTCATTATATACTCGCCTCTCAACGACATCAACTACTCAATTATAAGGCTCGCCTGTCAATGACATTGCCTCATCATTATTTAGGCTCGTCTCTCAATGGCATTGCCTCTTATATTTTTAGTCTCACCTCTCAACAGCATCGCCTCTCAACGAATCACCTCTTCAATTATAAGTTTCGCCTATACGCCTTCGCCTCTTCATTATTTTTGGCTCGCCTATATGGCCTCACGTATTCAATTATTAGGCTCGCCTCTTAACGACCTCTTCTTTTCATTTAGGCTTGCCTCTCAACGACATTGTTCTTCATTATTGAGGCTCGCCTCTCAACAGAATCACCTTTTCAATTATAAGGCTCGTCTATACGGCCTCACCTCTTCGTTATTTATGCTAGCCTCTCAATAGCCTTGACTCTTCATTATTTAGGCTCACCTTCAACGGCCTCGCCTCTTCAATTATTTAAGCTCGCCTATACGGCTTCACCTCTTTATTACTTAGGCTCGCTTCACAACGACATCGCCTTTTCATTATTTAGGCAGGCCTTTCAACGTCATCGCCTCTTCAATTATTTAGGCTCGCCCGTCAATGGCATCGCCTCTTTAATTATAAGGCTTGCCTATATGACCTCGCCTCCTCATTGTTTAGGCTTTCCTCTCAACGGCCTTGTCTCTTCAATTATTTAGGCTTGCATATACGGCTTTGTCTCTTCATTATTTAGGCTCGCCACTCAACGAACGCGTCATTATTTAGGCTTGCCACTCAACGGACTTGCCTCTTCATTATTTAGGCTCATCTCTCAACGGAATCGCCTCTTAAGTTTTAAGGCTCGCCTCTTAACGATATCGCTTCTTCATTATTTAGGCTCGCTCCTCAACGGACTGACTGTTTCAATTATTTACGCTCGCCTCTCACTGGCATCGCCTATTCTATTATTAGGCTTGCCTCTTAACGTCATCACCTCTTCATTATTTAGAATTGCCCTATTCAATTATAAGGCTCGCCACTCAACGACATCGTCTCTTTATTATTTAGGCTCGCCTCTCGACGGCAACACCTCTTCTATTATTAGGCTTGCCTCTCAATGACATTGCCTCTCATTATTTAGCCTCACCTCTCAACGGCATCGCCTATTCAATTATAAGGCTCGCCTCTCAATGACATTGCCTCTTCATTATTTAGGCTCGTCTCTCAATGGCATCGCTTCTTATATTTTTAGTCTCACCTCTCAACAAATCGCCTCTTCAAATATAAGTTTCCCCTATGCGGCCTCGCCTCTTCATTATTTTGGCTTGTCTATGTGGCCTCGCATATTTAATTATTAGGCTCGCTCTCAACAGTATCGCCTTTTCAATTATAAGGCTCTCCTATATGGCCTCGCCTCTTCATTTTTTAAGCTCGCCTCTCAACGGCATCACCTCTTCATTTTTTAGGCTCGGCTCTCAACGACATCGCGTCTACGATTATTAGGCTCGCCACTTCAATTATAAGGCTCGCCTATATGGCCTCGCCTCTTCATTATTTAGGCTTGCCTATACGGCCTCATTTCCTCATTATTTAGGCTCGCCTATACGGCCTCGTCTCTTCATTATTTAGACTCGCCTCTCAATGACATCGCCTCTTCATTATTTAGGCTCGCCTCTCAACGGCACCGCCTCTTCAATTATTAGGCTCGCCTTTCAACGACATCGCATCTTCATTATTTAGGCTCGCCTCTCAACGGAATAACCTTTTTAAATTTAAGGCTCGCCTCTCAAAGGCATCGCCCATTCAATTATAAGGCTCGACTATACGGCCTTGCCTCTTTATTATTTAGGCTCGCCACTCAACGGAATAACCTTTTTAATTTTAAGGCTCGCCTCTCAAAGGCATCGTCCCTTCAATTATAAGGCTCGACTATACGGCCTCGCCTCTTTATTACTTAGGCTCGCCTGTCAACGGCCTCGCCTCTTCATTATTTAGGCTCGCCCACCTCTTCAATTTTATGGCTTGCCTCTCAACGACATCGCCTCTTCAATTATAAGGCTCGTCTCTCAACAGCCTCGCCTCTTCATTATTTAGGATCATCACTCAACTGCCTCGCCTCTTTAAATATTTAGGCTCACCTATACAGCTTTGCCTTTTCATTATTTAGGCTCGCCTATTCAATTATTTAGGCTCGCCTATACGGCCTCACCTCTTCATTATTTAGGCTCACCTTTGAACGACAAAGCTTAGAAATCTCATTACCGAAGGTTGACTTTTTGATCCCTAAAGAGCTAAAGAAGCCGCCTTGGACGAAATTGATATGCAGTGGGTTGAATTACTAAGGTGAAGTGAAGGGAAAGATGAGTCCATTTGTAGTGACATTGCTATAATCACCTAAGTAGGGTAAGACATGGAGGAAGCACGGTTACTCAGTCTTGGGAGCATCTCAAACTTCCAAAAGGAAGCCATTGGGACGAGCACACTTTGATCTATGTGTTGGTTATTGGAAGTTCTTACAAAAGAAGCGGCGGGTCCGAATTCAAAGGAGGTCCAAATTGCATCCTAGAGGAGATGGGCCGTTCCATGTTTTTGACATGATTGGGAGTAAAGACTATAACTTGGGTTCGAATTCGAGGTCGAATCCTTTTGAAGAGAGAGCGGGTGATATGATCCAGCATAAGGTTATTTTTGGACGATTATTTTCTATAGGATTCTTATATTTTGGTAACTTTCCAAATTTTAGGACTTTATTCCGTTTTTAATTAGTTTCTAGGTTTTCCATATAAATATTAAAATTTCATTGTATTGGACAAGTTATTGATAGTTAGCAAATTGAGGTTCGATGGTTTTGTAATCAAGAGGTCATTCAAACATCATTTTTGTTTGGTTGCTTGGTTAAATAAATCCTACAGTCTACAACCTGAATTTGGGTTTTCTCGGCGTTTTCAAACTTATTCCTTGAGTTCCATGCAATTTCCCTACCCGGGATCTCATCACATCGCCTCTTCGTTATTTAGGCTCGCCTTTCAACGACACCGCCTCTTCATTATTTAGGCTCGCTTCTCAACGACACCGCCTCTTCAATTATTAGGCTCGCCTCTCAACGGTATCGCCTCTTCAATTATTAGGATCGCCTCTCAATGACATCGCCTCTTCATTATTTAGGCTCGCCTCTCAACGGCATCACTCCTTCAATTAAGGCTCGACTATACGGCCTCGCTTGTCAACGGCCTCGCTCCTTCATTATTTAGGCTCATCCGTCAACGGAATAACCTCTTCAATTTTTAGGCTTGCCTCTCAACGGCCTCACCTCTTCATTATTTCGACTCATCACACAACGACCTCGTCTCTTCAAATATTTAGGCTCGCCTATACGGCCTCACCTCTTTATTATTAAGGTTCACCTTTGAACGGCATCGCCTCTTCAATTATAAGGAACGCCTATACGGCCTGGCCTCTTCATTACTTAGGCTAGCCTTTCAACGGAATCACCTCTTCAATTTTAAGGCTCGCCTCTCAACGACATCGCCTCTTCATTATTTAGGCTGTCTCCCAACGGTATCGCCTCTTCAATTATTAGGCTCGCCTCTCAACAACATCGCCTCTTCATTATATAGGCTCACCTCCCAATGGAATAGCCTCTTCAATTCTAAGGCTGGCCTCTCGACGGCCTCGCCCCTTCAATTATTTAGGCTCCGCTATACGGCTTTGTCTCTTCATCATTTTGACTCGCATCTCAACGGCTTCGCCTATTCAATATTTTAACTAGCCTCTCAATGACATCGCCTCTTCAATTATAAGGCACGCCACTCAACGACATCGCATTTTCATTATTTAGGCTTGCCTCAAAACGACATCGCCTCTTCATCATTTAGGTTCGCCTCTGAATGACATCGCCTCTTTGTTATTTAGGCTTGATTCTCAACGGCATTACCTCTTCAATTATAAGGCTAACCTCTCAACGACATCACCTCTTCAATTATAAGGCTCCCGATACGGCCTCGCCTCTTCATTATTTAGGATCACCGTTCAACGGCCTCGCCACAAAATTATTCAGCCTCGCCTCTCAACAGCATCGCCGCATCATTATTTTGGCTCGCCTCTTAAAGACATCGCCTCCTAATAATTTAGACTCGCCTCTTAATAATTTCGACTCGCCTATCAACGACAATGCCTCTTCCTTATTTAGACTCGCCTATCAACGACATCGCCTCTTCAATTATAAGGCATGCCTATACTACCTCGCCTCTTCATTATTGAGGCTCGCCCCTCAAAAGGCATCGCCTCTTCATTATTTAGGCTCGCCTCTAAACGACATCACCTCTTCATTATTTAGGCACGCCGCTCAATGACATTGCCTTTTTATTATTTAGGCTCGCCTCTAAACGACATCGCCTCTTCATCATTTAGGCTCACCTCTCAACGACATCGCCTCTTTGTTATTTAGGCTTGCTTCTCAACGTCATTGCCTCTTCAATTATAAGGCTCACCTCTCAACGACATCACCTCTTCATTTATAAGGCTCCCCTATACGGCCTCGCCTCTTCATTATTTAGGATCACCATTCAACGGCCTCGCCACTTAATTATTTACACTTTCCTCTCAACAGCATCGCCTCTTCATTATTTAGGCTCGCCTCTAAACGACATCACCTCTTCATTATTTAGGCACGCCGCTCAATGACATTGCCTTTTTATTATTTAGGCTCGCCTCTAAACGACATCGCCTCTTCATCATTTAGGCTCACCTCTCAACGACATCGCCTCTTTGTTATTTAGGCTTGCTTCTCAACGGCATTGCCTTTTCAATTATAAGGCTCACCTCTCAACGACATCACCTCTTCAATTATAAGGCTCCCCTATACGGCCTCGCCTCCTCATTATTTAGGATCACCATTCAACAGCCTCGCCACTTAATTATTTACACTCGCCTCTCAACAGCATCGACCCTTCATTATTTGGACTCGCCTCTCAATGACGTCACCTTTTCAATTATAAGACACGCCTATACTGCCTCATCTCTTCATTATTTAGGCTCGCCTCTCAAGGCATTGCCTCTTTATTATTTTGGCTTGCCTCTTGATGACATCGCCTCCTAATAATTTAGACTCGCCTCTTCATAATTTAGACTCGCCTCTCAACGACATCGCCTCTTCCTGATTTAGACTCGCCTATCAATGACATCGCCTCTTTATTATTTAGGCTCGTCTCTCAAGGCATCGCCTCCTTATTATTTTGGCTCGCCTCTTGATGACATTGCCTCCTAATAATTTAGACTCGCCTCTTCATAATTTAAACTCGCCTCTCAACGACATTGCCTCTTCCTGATTTAGACTCGCCTATCAATGACATCGCCTCTTCAATTATAAGGCATGCCTATACTACCTCGCCTCTTCATTATATACGCTCGCCTCTCAAGGGCATCGCCCCTTCATTATTTACGCTCGCCTCTCAAGGGCATCGCCCCTTCATTATTTAGGCTCGCCTCTAAATGACATCACCTCTTCATTATTTAGACTCGCCTGTCAATGGCATCACCTCTTCATTATTTAGGCACGCCGCTCAACGACATTGCCTTTTTATTATTTAGGCTCGCCTCTAAACGACATCGCCTATTCATCATTTAGGCTCGCCTCTCAACGACATCGCCTCTTTGTTATTTAGGCATGCTTCTCAATGGCATTTCCTCTTCATAAGGCTCACCTCTCAACGATATCACCTCTTCAATTATAAGGCTCCCCTATACGGCCTCGCCACTTAATTATTTACACTCGCCTCTCAACGACATCGCCTCTTCATAATTTAGACTCGCCTCTCAACGACATCGCCTCTTCCTTATTTAGACTCGCCTATCAACGACATCACCTCTTCTATTATAAGGCATGCCAATACTACCTCGCCTTTTCATTATTTAGGCTCGCCTCTCAAGGGCATCGCCTCTTCATTATTTAGGGTCGCCTCTGAATGACATCACCTCTCATGATTTAGACACGCCTCTCAATGGCGTCGCCTCTTCATTATTTAGGCACGCCGCTCAACGACATCGCCTCTTCATCATTTAGGCTCGCCTCTGAACGACATCGCCTCTCCGTTATTTAGGCTTGATTCTCAACGGCATTGCATCAATTATAAGGCTCACGTCTCAACGACATCACCTCTTCAATTATAAGGCTCCCCAATACGGCCTCGCCTCTTCTTTATTTAGGATCACCGTTCAACGGCCTCGCCACTTAATTATTTACACTCGCCTCTCAACAGCATCGCCTCTTCATAATTTAGACTCGCCTCTCAACGACATCGCCTCTTCCTTATTTAGACTCGCCTATCAACGACATTGCCTCTTCAATTATAAGGCATGCCAATACTACCTCGGCTTTTCATTATTCAGGCTTGCCTCTATTCCTTATTTAGGCTCGCCTCTAAACGACATCACCTCTTCAATATTTAGACTCCCGCTCAATGGCAACGCCTCTTCATTATTAAGGCATACCGCTAAACGACATCACCTTTTCATTATTTAGGCTCGCCTCTGAACGACATCGCCTCTTCACAATTTAAGCTCACCTCTGAACGACATCGCCTCTTTGTTATTTAGGCTTGCTTCACAGCGACATTGCCTCTATAATTATAAGGCTCCCCTATACGGCCTCACCTCTTCATTATTTAAGATCACCGTTCAACAGCCTCGCCACTTAATTATTTACACTCGCCCCTCAACAGCATCGCCTCATTATTGTTTGGACTTGCCTCTCACCAACGTCGCCTCTTAAATTATAAGGCATGCTTATATGACATCATCTCTTCATTATTTAGGCTCGCCTCTCGAGGGCATCGCCTCTTCAATTTTTTGGCTCGCCTCTTAATGACATCGCCTCCTAATAATTTAGACTCGCCTCTTCATAATTTAGACTAGCTTCTCAACGACATCGCCTCTTCCTTATTTAGACTAGCCTATCAACGACATCGCCTCTTCAATTATAAGGCATGCCTATACTACCTTGCCTCTTCATTATTTAGGCTCGCCTCTCAAGGGCATCGCCTTTTCATTATTTAGGCAGGCCGCTCAACGACATCGCCTTTTCGTTATTTAGGCTCGCCTCTAAACGACATTCCCTCTTCATCATTTAGGCTCGCCTCTGAACGACATCGCCTCTTTGTTATTTGGGCTTGATTCTCAACGGCATTACCTCTTCAATTATAAGGCTAACCTCTCAACGACATCACCTCTTCAATTATAAGGCTCCCCAATACGGCCTCGCCTCTTCATTATTTAGGATCACTGTGCAACGGCCTCGCCACATAATTATTTAGCCTCGCCTCTCAACAGCATCGTCGCATCATTATTTTGGCTCGCCTCTTAAAGACATCGCCTCCTAATAATTTAGACTCGCCTCTTCATAATTTAGACTCGCCTATCAACGACAATGCCTCTTCCTTATTTAGACTCGCCTATCAACGACATCGCCTCTTCAATTATAAGGCATGCCTATACTACCTCGCCTCTTCATTATTTAGGCTCGCCTCTCAAGGGCATCGCCTCTTCATTATTTAAGCTCGCCTCTAAACGACATCACCTCTTCATTATTTAAACTCGCCTATACGGCCTCACCTCTTCATTATTTAGGCTCACCTCTGAACGACAAAGCTTAGAAATCTCATTACCGAAGGTTGACTTTTTGATCCCTAAAGAGCTAAAGAAGCCGCCTTGGACGAAATTTATATGCAGTGGGTTGAATTACTAAGGTGAAGTGAAGGGAAGGATGAGTCCATTTGTAGTAACATTGCTATAATCACCTAAGTAGGGTAAGACATGGAGGAAGCACGGTTACTCAGTCTTGGGAGCATCTCAAACTTGTAAAAGGAAGCCATTGGGACGAGCAAACTTTGATCTACGTGTTCGTTATTGGAAATTCTTCGTACAAAAGAGGCGGCGGGTCCGAATTCAAAGGAGGTCCAAATTGCATCCTAGAGGAGATGGGCCGTTCCATGTTTTTGACATGAGTTGGAGTAAAGACAATAACTTGGGTTCGAATTCGAGGTCGAATCCTTTCGAAGAGAGAGCGGGTGATATGATCCAGCATAAGGTTATTTTTGGACGATTATTTTCTATAGGATTCTTATATTTTGGTAACTTTCCAAATTTTAGGACTTTATTCCGTTTTTAATTAGTTTCTAGGTTTTCCATATAAATAGTAAAATTTCATTGTATTGGACAAGTTATTGATAATGAATTAAGAAATTTTTCTCTCCATTGTTCTTCATAGAACACCTTATCGAACTTATCAAATATTGTTATATTTATGGCGTTCAACCTTCAGAACTTATCAAAGGATTAGGCACCCTTTGTGGCGTTAGCAAATTGAGGTTCGATGGTTTTGTAATCAAGAGGTCATTCAAACATCATTTTTGTTTGGTTGCTTGGTTAAATAAATCCTACAGTCTGCATCCTGAATTTGGGTTTTCTCGGCGTTTTCAAACAAATTCCTTGAGTTCCATGCAATTTCCCTACCCGGGATCTCATCACATCGCCTCTTCGTTATTTAGGCTCGCCTTTCAACGACATCGCCTCTTCTTTATTTAGGCTCGCTTCTCAACGACACCGCCTCTTCAATTATTAGGCTCGCCTCTCAACGGCATCGCCACTTCAATTATAAGTGTAGAGGCCCAAATCCTTTCTATAAAGCTAGGCCCATAATTGTGTGATTAACTTCACATTAGGCCCAAACAAGGAAATATAAGCCCAAAAGATAGTCCAATACATGTTTAAAGGTAAAATGATGTTTATAAATTATTTTCTTAAAACAATTTGATGAAGATTGGACGGAATGCAAAGTATTTCCTTTTATGGCTAAAAGTATACTTCAAATATTTTTAGTCTCCTTTGAGATCCATTTTCGACATAGAAAACATTCGAATTTGAAAATGATATCTGAATAAAGGTTGCAGCTCCTTGAGTTAGCTTAGAACGCACTTTGAATCACTTCAATTGGATATCGGGAGAAAAGTTATGATAAAAATACTGGAGGCTGTGCAGTGACAACCGATCGATCGGAAAAGCAGGAAAACCCATGATTTTTTGAATTAATGGCCACTACTTGCACTACTTAATTACCCTGTTTAATATGACCTTTCACCTACCCCAAACCTCACCTATAAATACCCTCTTCACTCATTTGATTTTTCACACCAAAAGCACTTTCAATTTGCTTTCAAAGTTGAGAGAAAAATAGAGAGTTTGGGAGAGAAAAGGAAGGTGGTTTTTCAAAGTGTTTTCCAGAAGTTTTAAGTGTGGGCAAAAATAAGAAGCAAGAAGGTTTTTGTGATTTTAAAAGGTGTTTTCAAACAATAAAGAAAGGTTCAAACGTCCAAGCTTCGTCAAAGTATTTGAAGTTCATCAAAGTTTTTCAAAGTTCTTTTCAAAGTTCATCAAGCATCAAATCGAGGTAGGTAGAGGTGTATAAAGTTGTTATACGTGTTTAAGTTATAATTTCTAGCAAGTAATGTTCTATGTTAAAGGCTAATGTTTTGTGTCAAATGGTATCGTCGGTTCGGCATGTGTCTTTCATGTCAAATGGTTCTGTCGATGCGGCATGCATTTTCATGTCAAATGGTACCTCCAGGTACGACAAGTTTTATGGAAGTTTTAATGTTAATTGTTAAGAAATGTTTAGCTTAATCACGATTGCACCTATGACGCCTATTGAGTTTTCAACTCACGGGTTTCTTCCCTATATCTACAGATTAAATGTTGATGCGCCGGGTTGGATGAAGGAAGAGATGGAAGGAGATGCAATAAGCCTATGGGAAACCGGTGAACAAGTGATTTAGATTTAAAGTCTTTAATATTTCAAATGTTATTTCCAATGTTATTTCTTTTGAGTATCTTGAACAAGTCATGATTTCACCAAATAAATTATATTTCATTATTTTGGAAAGTTATAAAGTGTTTTAATTCAATATCCTTCAAAAAGAATGTTTGTAAAGATTTAAGCTTCCGCTAAGATATGTACACTTGTTACTAAACCACCGGTAAAGTTAAGTAAAGTAAGTAGCGTCCCGGTCCACTAGGGGTTGGGGCGTTACAGCGTGGTATCAGAGCAATGGTTTATAAACCGGTTCTGTAGACCAAGTTTGTTTTCAAAACAAAAAGAAAATTTGAAAGTTTAAGGTATTCCATGGCATATTCCATTCATCCATCGAATCTCATCCTACAACCCAGGTATGTGCAAAGTTTAAAGTTATGGAAGTTATGTTTATGGAAGTTATGATTTGATGCTTTGATAAGTTATGGCACATTTTAAAGTATAAGGCTCACCTCTCAACGATATCACCTCTTCAATTATAAGGCTCCCCTATACGGCCTCGCCACTTAATTATTTACACTCGCCTCTCAACAGCATCGCCTCTTCATAATTTAGACTCGCCTCTCAATGACATCGCCTCTTCCTTATTTAGACTCGCCTATCAACGACATCACATCTCCAATACTACCTCGCCTTTTCATTATTTAGGCTCGCCTCTCAAGGGCATCGCCTCTTCATTATTTAGGGTCGCCTCTAAACGACATCACCGCTCGACGACATCGCCTTTTCATTATTTAGGTTCGCCTCTAAACGACATCGCCTCTTCATCATTTAGGCTCGCCTCTGAACGACATCGCCTCTCCGTTATTTAGGCTTGATTCTCAACGGCATTGCCTCATCAATTATAAGGCTCACGTCTCAACGACATCTCCTCTTCAATTATAAGGCTCCCCAATACGGCCTCGCCTATTCTTTATTTACGATCACCGGTCAACGGCCTCGCCACTTAATTATTTACACTCGCCTCTCAACAGCATCGCCTCTTCATAATTTAGACTCGCCTATCAACGACAATGCCTCTTCCTTATTTAGACTCGCCTATCAACGACATTGCCTCTTCAATTATAAGGCATGCCAATACTACCTCGGCTTTTCACTATTCAGGCTTGCCTCTCAAGGGCATCGCCTCTTCATTATTTAGGCTCGCCTCCGAACGACATCGCCTTTTCGTTATTTAGGCTCGCCTCTAAACGACATCACCTCTTCATCATTTAGGCTCACCTCTCAACGACATCGCCTCTTTGTTATTTAGGCTTGCTTCTCAACGGCATTGCCTCTTCAATTATAAGGCTCACCTTTCAAGGACATCACCTCTTGAATTATAAGGCTCCCCTATACGGCCTCGCCGCTTCATTATTTAGGATCACCGTTCAACAGCCTCACCACATAATTATTTACACTCGCCTCTCAACAGCATCGACTCTTCATTATTTGGACTCGCCTCCCAACGATGTCACCTCTTCAATTATAAGATACGCCTATACTCCCTCATCTCTTCATTATTTAGGCTCGCCTCTCAAGGCATCGACTCTTTATTATTTAGGCTCGCCTCTCAAGGCATATCCTCTTTATTATTTTGGCTCGCCTCTTGATGACATCGCCTCTTGATGACATCGCCTCTTCATTATTTAGGCTTGCCTCTAAACGACATCACCTCTTCATTATTTAGACTCGCCTCTCAATCGCATCACCTCTTCATTATATAGGCACGGCGCTCAACGACATCGCCTTTTCGTTATTTGGGCTCGCCTCTAAGCGACATCTCCTCTTCATCATTTAGGCTCGCCTCTGAGCGACATCGCCTGTTTCTCATTTAGGCTAGATTCTCAACGGCATTTCCTCGTCAATTATAAGGCTCACCTACCAACGACATCGCCTTTTCAATTATAAGGCTCCCCAATACGGCTTCGCCTCTTAATTATTTCGGATCACCGTTCAACTGCCTCGCCACTTATTTATTTACACTTGCCTCTCAACAGCATCGCCTCTTCATTATTTGGACTCACCTCTCAACGACGTCGCCTCTTCAATTATAAAACACGCCTATACGGCCTCATCTCTTCGTTATTTGGGCTCGCCTGTCAAGGCATCGCCTCTTCATTATTTAGGCTCGCCTCTCAAGGCATCGCCCCTTTATTATTTTGGCTCGCCTCTTGATGACATCGCCTCCTAATAATTTAGACTCGCCTCTTCATAATTTAGACTAGCTTCTCAACGACATCGCCTCTTCCTTATTTAGACTAGCCTCTCAACGACATCGCCTCTTTCTTATTTAGACTCGCCTATCAACGACATCGCCTCTTCAATTATAAGGCATGCCGATACTACCTCGCCTCTTCATTATTTAGGCTCGCCTCTTCATTATTTAGGCTCGCTTCTAAATGACATCACCTCTTCATTATTTGGACTCGCCTCTCAATGGCATCACCTATTCATTATTTAGGCACGGCGCTCAACGACATCGCCTTTTCGTTATTTAGGCTCATCTCTAAACGACATCGCCTCTTCATCATTTAGGCTCGCCTCTGAACGACATCGCCTCTTTCTCATTTAGGCTAGATTCTCAACGGCATTGCCTCTTCAATTATAAGGCTCACCTCCCAACGACATCGCCCTATAAGGCTCCCCAATACGGCCTCACCTTTTCATTATTTCGGATCACCGTTCAACAGCCTCGTCACTTAATTATTTACACTTGCCTCTCAATAGCATCGCCTCTTCGTTATTTGGACTCGCCTCTCAACGACGTCGCCTCTTCAATTATATGGCACGCCTATACGGCCTCATCTCTTCATTATTTGGGCTTGCATCTCAAGGCATCGCCTCTTTATTATTTAGGCTCGCCTCTCAAGACATCACGTCTTTATTATTTTGGCTCGCCTCGTAATGACGATGGCCTCCTAAAAATTTAGGCTCGCCTCTTCATAATTTAGACTCGCCTCTCAACGACATCGCCTCTTCCTGATTTAGACTCGCCTATCAATGACATCACCTCTTCAATTATAAGGCATGCCTATACTACCTCGCCTCTTCATTATTTACGCTCGCCTCTCAAGGGCATCGCCACTTCATTATTTAGGCTCGCCTCTAAAGGACATCACCTCTTCATTATTTAGACTCGCCTCTCAATTGCGTTGTCTCTTCATTATTTAGGCACACCGCTCAACGACCTCACCTTTTCGTTATTTAGGCTCGCCTCTAAACGACATCACCTCTTCATTATTTAGACACGCCTCTCAATGGCGTTGCCTCTTCATTATTTAGGCACGCCGCTCAACGACATCGCCTTTTCGTTATTTAGGCTCGCCTCTAAACGACATCGCCTCTTCATCATTTAGGCTCCCCTCTGAACGACATCGCCTCTTTGTTATTTAGGCTTGATTCTCAACGGCATTGCCTCTTCAATTATAAGGCTCACGTCTCAACGACATCACCTCTTCAATCATAAGGCTCCCCAATACGGCCTCTCCTCTTCTTTATTTAGGATCACCGTTCAACGGCCTCGCCAAATAATTATTTAGCCTCGCCTCTCAACAACATCGCCTCATCTTTATTTTGGCTCGACTCTACATTATTTGGAGAGTGACTCTCAACGACGTCACCTATTCAATTATAAGACACGCCTATACTGAGGATCTCTTAATTATTTAGGCTCGATTCTCAAAGCATCGCCTCTTCATTATTTAGGCTCGCCTCTCAAGTCCTCGCCTCTTTATTATTTTGCCTCGCCTCTTGATGACATCGCCTTCTAATAATTTAGACTCGCCTCTCAACGACATCGTCTCTTTCTTATTTAGACTCGCCTACCAACGACATCGCCTTTTCAATTATAAGGCATGCCTATACTACCTCGCCTTTTCATTATTTAGGCTCGCCTCTTCATTGATTAGGCTCGCCTCTAAACGACATCACCTCTTCATTATCTAGACTCGCCTCTCAATGGCATCACCTCTTCATTATTTAGGCGCGGCGCTCAACGACATCGCTTTTCGTTATTTTGGCTCGCCTCTAAACGACGTCGCCTCTCCAGCATTTAGACTCGCTTCTGAACGACATCGCCTCTTTCTCATTTAGGCTAGATTCTCAATGGCATTGCCTCTTCAATTATAAGGCTCACCTCCCAACGACATCGCCTTTTCAATTATAAGGCTCCCCAATACGGCCTCGCCTCTTCATTATTTTGGATCACCGTTCAACGGCCTTGCCACTTAATTATTTACACTTGCCTCTCAACAGCATCGCCTCTTCATTATTTGGACTCGCCTCTCAACGACGTCGCCTCTTCAATTAAATGACACGCCTATACGGCCTCATCTCTTCATTATTTGGGCTCGCCTCTCAAGGCATCTCCTCTTCATTATTTAGGCTCGCCTCTCAAGGCATCGCGTCTTTATTTTTTTGGCTCGCATCTTAATGACATCGCCTCCTAATAATTTAGACTCGCCTCTTCATAATTTAGACTCGCCTCTCAACGACATCGCCTCTTCCTGATTTAGACTCGCCTATCAATGACATCGCCTCTTCAATTATAAGGCATGCCTATGCTACCTCGCCTCTTCATTATTTACGCTCGCCTCTCAAGGGGATGGCCTCGTCATTATTTAGGCTCGCCTCTAAACGACATCACCTCTTCATTATTTAGACTCGCCTCTCAATGACATCACCTCTTCATTATTTAGGCATGCCGCTCAATGACATTGCCTTTTTATTATTTAGGCTTGCCTCTAAACGGCATTGCCCCTTCGTTTAGGCTCGCCTCTCAACGACATCGCCTCTTTGTTATTTAGGCTTGCTTCTCAATGGCATTGCCTCTTCAATTATAAGGCTCACCTCTCAACGACATCAACTCTTTCTCATTTAGGCTTGATTATCAAGGGAATAGCCTCGTCAATTATAAGGCTCACGTCTAAACGACATCACCTCTTCAATTATAAGGCCCCCCAATACGGCCTCGCCTATTCTTTATTTAGGATCACCGTTCAATGGCCTCGCCACTTAATTATTTACACTCCCCTCTCAACAGCATCGCCTCTTCATAATTTAGACTCGCCTATCAACGACAATGCCTCTTCCTTATTTAGCCTCGCCTATCAACGACATCGCCTCTTCAATTATAAGGCCTTCCTATACTACCTCGCCTCTTCATTATTTAGGCTCGCCTCTCAAGGGCATCGCCTCTTCTTTATTGAGGCTCGCCTCTAAACGACATCACCTCTTCATTATTTAGGCACGCCGCTCAATGACATTGCCTTTTTATTATTTAGGCTCGCCTCTAAACGACATCGCCTCTTCATCATTTAGCCTCACCTCTCAACGACATCACCTCTTCAGTTATAAGGTTCCCTAATACGGCCTCGCCTCTTCATTATTTCGGATCACCGTTCAACGGCCTCGCCACTTAATTATTTACACTCGCCTCTCAACAGCATCGCCTCTTCATTATTTGGACTCACCTCTCAACAACGTCGCCTCTTCAATTATAAGACACGCCTATACGGCCTCATCTCTTCATTATTTGGGCTCGCCTCTCAAGGCATCGCCTCTTCATTATTTAGGCTCGCCTCTCAAGGCATCACGTCTTTATTATTTTGGCTCGCCTCTTAATGACATCGCCTCCTAATAATTTAGACTTGCCTCTTCATAATTTAGACTCGCCTCTCAACGACATCGCCTCTTCCTGATTTAGACTCGCCTATCAAAGACATCGCCTCTTCAATTATAAGGCATGCCTATACTACCTCGCCTCTTCATTATTTACGCTCGCCTCTCAAGGGCATCGCCCCTTCATTATTTAGGCTCGCATCTAAACAACATCACCTCTTCATTATTTAGACTCGCCTCTCAATGGGGTTGCCTCTTTATTATTTAGGCACGCCACTCAACGACCTCGACCTCGCCTTTTCGTTATTTAGGCTCGCCTCTAAACGACATCACCTCTTAATCATTTAGATACGCCTCTCAATGGCGTTGCCTCTTCATTATTTAGGCACGCCGCTCAACGACATCGCCTTTTCGTTATTTAGGCTCGCCTCTAAACGACATCGCCTCTTCATCATTTAGGCTCCCCTGTGAACGACATCGCCTCTTTGTTATTTAGGCTTGATTCTCAACGGCATTGCCTCTTCAATTATATGTCTCACGTCTCAACGACATCACCTCTTCAATTATAAGGCTCCCGAATACGGCCTCGCCTCTTCTTTATTTAGGATCACCGTTCAACGGCCTCGCCAAATAATTATTTAGCCTCGCCTCTCAATAGCATCGCCTCATCTTTATTTTGGCTCGACTCTACATTATTTGGACCCGCCTCTCAACGACGTCTCCTATTCAATTATAAGACACGCCTATACTGAGGATCTCTTCATTATTTAGGCTCGCTTCTCAAAGCATCGCCTCTTCATTATTTAGGCTCGCCTCTTTATTATTTTGGCTCGCCTCTTGATGACATCGCCTTCTGAATAATTTAGACTCGCCTCTAAACGACATCGCCCCTTTCTTATTTAGACTCGCCTATCAACGACATCGCCTCTTCAATTATAAGGCATGCCTATACTACCTCGCCTTTCATTATTTAGGCTCGCCTCTTCATTGATTAGGCTCGCATATCACCTCTTCATTATTTAGACTTGCCTCTCAATGGCATCACCTCTTCATTATTTAGGCAGGGCGCTCAACGACATCGCCTATTCGTTATTTCGGCTCGCCTCTAAACGACATCACCTCTTCATCATTTAGGCTCGCCTATGAACGACATCGGCTCTTTCTCATTTAGGCTTGCTTCTCAAGGGCATAGCCTCTTCAATTATAAGGCTCACCTCCCAACGACATCACCTCTTCAATTATAAGACTCCCCAATACGGCCTCGCCTCTTCATTATTTCGGATCACCGTTCAACGGCATCGCCACTTAATTATTTACACTCGCCTCTCAACAGCATCGACTCTTCATTATTTGGACTCGCCTCTCAACGACGTCACCTCTTCAACTATAAGACACGCCTATACTGCCTCATCTCTTTATTATTTAGGCTCGCCTCTCAAGGCATCGCCCCTTTATTATTTTGACATCGCCTCCTAATAATTTAGACTCGCCTCTTCGTAATTTAGACTCGCCTCTCAACGACATCGTCTCTTTCTTATTTAGACTCGCCAATCAACGACATCGCCTCTTCAATTATAAGGCATGCCTATACTACCTCGCCTCTTCATTATTTAGGCTCGCCTCTAAACGACATCACCTCTTCATTATTTGGACTCGCCTCTCAATGGCATCACCTCTTCATTATTTAGGCACGGCGCTCAACGACATCGCCTTTTCGTTATTTAGGCTCGCCTCTAAACGACGTCGCCTCTTCATCATTTAGGCTCGCCTCTGAACGACATCGCATCTTTCTCATTTAGGCTAGATTCTCAATGGCATTGCCTCTTCAATTATAAGGCTCACCTCCCAACGACATCGCCTTTTCAATTTTAAGGCTCCCCAATACGGCCTTGCCTCTTCATTATTTCGGATCACCGTTCAACGGCCTCGCCACTTAATTATTTACACTTGCCTCTCAACAGCATCGCCTCTTCATTATTTGGACTCGCCTCTCAACGACGTTGCCTCTTCAATTATAAGACACGCCTATATGGCCTCATCTCTTCATTATTTGGGCTCGCCTCTCAAGGCATCGCCTCTTCATTATTTAGGCTCGCCTCTCAGGGCATCACGTCTTTATTATTTTGGCTCGCCTCTTAATGACATCGCCTCCTAATAATTTAGACTCGCCTCTTCATAATTTAGACTCGCCTCTCAACGACATCGCCTCTTCCTGATTTAGACTCGCCTATCAAAGACATCGCCTCTTCAATTATAAGGCATGCCTATACTACCTCGCCTCTTCATTATTTACGCTCGCCTCTCAAGGGCATCGCCCCCTCATTATTTAGGCTCGCATCTAAACGACATCACCTCTTCATTATTTAGACTCGCCTCTCAATGGCATTGCCTCTTCATTATTTAGGCACGCAACTCAACGACCTCGCCTTTTCGTTATTTAGGCTCGCCTCTAAACGACATCACCTCTTAATTATTTAGATACGCCTCTCAATGGCGTTGCCTCTTCATTATTTAGGCACGCCGCTCAACGACATCGCCTTTTCGTTATTTAGGCTCGCCTCTAAACGACATCGCCTCTTCATCATTTAGGCTCCCCTATGAACGACATCGCCTCTTTGTTATTTAGGCTTGATTCTCAATGGCATTGCCTCTTCAATTATAAGTCTCACGTCTCAACGGCATCGCCTCTTCATTATTTAGGCTCGCCTCTTTATTATTTTGGCTCGCCTCTTGATGACATCGCCTTCTAAATAATTTAGACTCGCCTCTTCTTTATTTAGGATCACCGTTCAACGGCCTCGCCAAATAATTATTTAGCCTCGCCTCTCAACAACATCGCCTCATCTTTATTTTGGCTCGACTCTACATTATTTGGAGAGTGACTCTCAACGACGTCACCTATTCAATTATAAGACACGCCTATACTGAGGATCTCTTAATTATTTAGGCTCGATTCTCAAAGCATCGCCTCTTCATTATTTAGGCTCGCCTCTCAAGTCCTCGCCTCTTTATTATTTTGGCTCGCCTCTTGATGACATCGCCTTCTAATAATTTAGACTCGCCTCTCAACGACATCGTCTCTTTCTTATTTAGACTCGCCTACCAACGACATCGCCTTTTCAATTATAAGGCATGCCTATACTACCTTGCCTTTTCATTATTTAGGCTCGCCTCTTCATTGATTAGGCTCGCCTCTAAACGACATCACCTCTTCATTATTTAGACTCGCCTCTCAATGGCATCACCTCTTCATTATTTAGGCACGGCGCTCAACGAACATCGCCTTTTCGTTATTTAGGCTCGCCTCTAAACGACATCGCCTCTTCATCATTTAGGCTCGCCTATGAACGACATCGCCTCTTCATCATTTAGGCTCGCCTATGAATGACATCGACTCTTTCTCATTTAGGCTTGATTCTCAAGGGCATAGCCTCTTCAATTATAAGGCTTACCTCCCAACGACATCAACTCTTCAATTATAAGGTTCCCCAATACGGCCTCGCCTCTTCATTATTTCTGATCACCGTTCAACGGCCTCGCCACTTAATTATTTACACTCGCCTCTCAACAGCATCGATTCTTCATTATTTGGACTCGCCTCTCTACGACGTCACCTCTTCAATTATAAGACACGCCTATACTGCCTCATCTATTCATTATTTAGGCTCGCCTCTCAAGGCATCGCCTCTTTATTATTTAGGCTCGCCTGTCAAGGCATCGCCTCTTTATTATTTTGGCTCGCCTCTTGATGACATCGCCTCCAAATAATTTAGACTCGCCACTTCATAATTTAGACTCGCCCCTCAACGACATCGCCTCTTTCTTATTTAGACTCGCCTATCAACGACATCGCCTCTTCAATTATAAGGCATGCCTATACTACCTCGCCTCTTCATTATTTAGGCTCGCCTCTAAACGACATCACCTCTTCATTATTTAGACTCGCCTCTCAATGGCATCACCTCTTCATTATTTAGGCGCGGCGCTCAACGACATCGCTTTTCGTTATTTTGGCTCGCCTCTAAACGACGTCGCCTCTCCAGCATTTAGACTCGCTTCTGAACGACATCGCCTCTTTCTCATTTAGGCTAGATTCTCAATGGCATTGCCTCTTCAATTATAAGGCTCACCTCCCAACGACATCGCCTTTTCAATTATAAGGCTCCCCAATACGGCCTCGCCTCTTCATTATTTTGGATCACCGTTCAACGGCCTTGCCACTTAATTATTTACACTTGCCTCTCAACAGCATCGCCTCTTCATTATTTGGACTCGCCTCTCAACGACGTCGCCTCTTCAATTAAATGACACGCCTATACGGCCTCATCTCTTCATTATTTGGGCTCGCCTCTCAAGGCATCTCCTCTTCATTATTTAGGCTCGCCTCTCAAGGCATCGCGTCTTTATTTTTTTGGCTCGCATCTTAATGACATCGCCTCCTAATAATTTAGACTCGCCTCTTCATAATTTAGACTCGCCTCTCAACGACATCGCCTCTTCCTGATTTAGACTCGCCTATCAATGACATCGCCTCTTCAATTATAAGGCATGCCTATGCTACCTCGCCTCTTCATTATTTACGCTCGCCTCTCAAGGGGATGGCCTCGTCATTATTTAGGCTCGCCTCTAAACGACATCACCTCTTCATTATTTAGACTCGCCTCTCAATGACATCACCTCTTCATTATTTAGGCATGCCGCTCAATGACATTGCCTTTTTATTATTTAGGCTTGCCTCTAAACGGCATTGCCCCTTCGTTTAGGCTCGCCTCTCAACGACATCGCCTCTTTGTTATTTAGGCTTGCTTCTCAATGGCATTGCCTCTTCAATTATAAGGCTCACCTCTCAACGACATCAACTCTTTCTCATTTAGGCTTGATTATCAAGGGAATAGCCTCGTCAATTATAAGGCTCACGTCTAAACGACATCACCTCTTCAATTATAAGGCCCCCCAATACGGCCTCGCCTATTCTTTATTTAGGATCACCGTTCAATGGCCTCCCCACTTAATTATTTACACTCCCCTCTCAACAGCATCGCCTCTTCATAATTTAGACTCGCCTATCAACGACAATGCCTCTTCCTTATTTAGCCTCGCCTATCAATGACATCGCCTCTTCAATTATAAGGCATGCCTATACTACCTCGCCTCTTCATTATTTAGGCTCGCCTCTCAAGGGCATCGCCTCTTCTTTATTGAGGCTCGCCTCTAAACGACATCACCTCTTCATTATTTAGGCACGCCGCTCAATGACATTGCCTTTTTATTATTTAGGCTCGCCTCTAAACGACATCGCCTCTTCATCATTTAGCCTCACCTCTCAACGACATCACCTCTTCAGTTATAAGGTTCCCTAATACGGCCTCGCCTCTTCAATATTTCGGATCACCGTTCAACGGCCTCGCCACTTAATTATTTACACTCGCCTCTCAACAGCATCGCCTCTTCATTATTTGGACTCACCTCTCAACAACGTCGCCTCTTCAATTATAAGACACGCCTATACGGCCTCATCTCTTCATTATTTGGGCTCGCCTCTCAAGGCATCGCCTCTTCATTATTTAGGCTCGCCTCTCAAGGCATCACGTCTTTATTATTTTGGCTCGCCTCTTAATGACATCGCCTCCTAATAATTTAGACTTGCCTCTTAATAATTTAGACTCGCCTCTCAACAATGGCCTCTTCCTGATTTAGACTCGCCTATCAAAGACATCGCCTCTTCAATTATAAGGCATGCCTATACTACCTCGCCTCTTCATTATTTACGCTCGCCTCTCAAGGGCATCGCCCCTTCATTATTTAGGCTCGCATCTAAACAACATCACCTCTTCATTATTTAGACTCGCCTCTCAATGGGGTTGCCTCTTTATTATTTAGGCACGCCACTCAACGACCTCGACCTCGCCTTTTCGTTATTTAGGCTCGCCTCTAAACGACATCACCTCTTAATCATTTAAATACGCCTCTCAATGGCGTTGCCTCTTCATTATTTGGGCACGCCGCTCAACGACATCGCCTTTTCGTTATTTAGGCTCGCCTCTAAACGACATCGCCTCTTCATCATTTAGGCTCCCCTGTGAACGACATCGCCTCTTTGTTATTTAGGCTTGATTCTCAACGGCATTGCCTCTTCAATTATATGTCTCACGTCTCAACGACATCACCTCTTCAATTATAAGGCTCCCGAATACGGCCTCGCCTCTTCTTTATTTAGGATCACCGTTCAACGGCCTCGCCAAATAATTATTTAGCCTCGCCTCTCAATAGCATCGCCTCATCTTTATTTTGGCTCGACTCTACATTATTTGGACTCGCCTCTCAACGACGTCTCCTATTCAATTATAAGACACGCCTATACTGAGGATCTCTTCATTATTTAGGCTCGCTTCTCAAGGCATCGCCTCTTCATTATTTAGGCTCGCCTCTTTATTATTTTGGCTCGCCTCTTGATGACATCGCCTTCTGAATAATTTAGACTCGCCTCTCAACGACATCGCCCCTTTCTTATTTAGACTCGCCTATCAACGACATCGCCTCTTCAATTATAAGGCATGCCTATACTACCTCGCCTTTTCATTATTTAGGCTCGCCTCTTCATTGATTAGGCTCGCATATCACCTCTTCATTATTTAGACTTGCCTCTCAATGGCATCACCTCTTCATTATTTAGGCATGGCGCTCAACGACATCGCCTATTCGTTATTTCGGCTCGCCTCTAAACGACATCACCTCTTCATCATTTAGGCTCGCCTATGAACGACATCGGCTCTTTCTCATTTAGGCTTGCTTCTCAAGGGCATAGCCTCTTCAATTATAAGGCTCACCTCCCAACGACATCACCTCTTCAATTATAAGACTCCCCAATACGGCCTCGCCTCTTCATTATTTCGGATCACCGTTCAACGGCATCGCCACTTAATTATTTGCACTCGCCTCTCAACAGCATCGACTCTTCATTATTTGGACTCGCCTCTCAACGACGTCACCTCTTCAACTATAAGACACGCCTATACTGCCTCATCTCTTTATTATTTAGGCTCGCCTCTCAAGGCATCGCCTCTTTATTATTTTGACATCGCCTCCTAATAATTTAGACTCGCCTCTTCGTAATTTAGACTCGCCTCTCAACGACATCGTCTCTTTCTTATTTAGACTCGCCTATCAACGACATCGCCTCTTCAATTATAAGGCATGCCTATACTACCTCGCCTCTTCATTATTTAGGCTCGCCTCTAAACGACATCACCTCTTCATTATTTGGACTCGCCTCTCAATGGCATCACCTCTTCATTATTTAGGCACGGCGCTCAACGACATCGCCTTTTCGTTATTTAGGCTCGCCTCTAAACGACGTCGCCTCTTCATCATTTAGGCTCGCCTCTGAACGACATCGCATCTTTCTCATTTAGGCTAGATTCTCAATGGCATTGCCTCTTCAATTATAAGGCTCACCTCCCAACGACATCGCCTTTTCAATTTTAAGGCTCCCCAATACGGCCTTGCCTCTTCATTATTTCGGATCACCGTTCAACGGCCTCGCCACTTAATTATTTACACTTGCCTCTCAACAGCATCGACTCTTCATTATTTGGACTCGCCTCTCAACGACGTCACCTCTTCAACTATAAGACACGCCTATACTGCCTCATCTCTTTATTATTTAGGCTCGCCTCTCAAGGCATCGCCTCTTTATTATTTTGACATCGCCTCCTAATAATTTAGACTCGCCTCTTCGTAATTTAGACTCGCCTCTCAACGACATCGTCTCTTTCTTATTTAGACTCGCCTATCAACGACATCGCCTCTTCAATTATAAGGCATGCCTATACTACCTCGCCTCTTCATTATTTAGGCTCGCCTCTAAACGACATCACCTCTTCATTATTTGGACTCGCCTCTCAATGGCATCACCTCTTCATTATTTAGGCACGGCGCTCAACGACATCGCCTTTTCGTTATTTAGGCTCGCCTCTAAACGACGTCGCCTCTTCATCATTTAGGCTCGCCTCTGAACGACATCGCATCTTTCTCATTTAGGCTAGATTCTCAATGGCATTGCCTCTTCAATTATAAGGCTCACCTCCCAACGACATCGCCTTTTCAATTTTAAGGATCCCCAATACGGCCTTGCCTCTTCATTATTTCGGATCACCGTTCAACGGCCTCGCCACTTAATTATTTACACTTGCCTCTCAACAGCATCGCCTCTTCATTATTTGGACTCGCCTCTCAACGACGTTGCCTCTTCAATTATAAGACACGCCTATATGGCCTCATCTCTTCATTATTTGGGCTCGCCTCTCAAGGCATCGCCTCTTCATTATTTAGGCTCGCCTCTCAGGGCATCACGTCTTTATTATTTTGGCTCGCCTCTTAATGACATCGCCTCCTAATAATTTAGACTCGCCTCTTCATAATTTAGACTCGCCTCTCAACGACATCGCCTCTTCCTGATTTAGACTCGCCTATCAAAGACATCGCCTCTTCAATTATAAGGCCTATACTACCTCGCCTCTTCATTATTTACGCTCGCCTCTCAAGGGCATCGCCCCCTCATTATTTAGGCTCGCATCTAAACGACATCACCTCTTCATTATTTAGACTCGCCTCTCAATGGCATTGCCTCTTCATTATTTAGGCACGCAACTCAACGACCTCGCCTTTTCGTTATTTAGGCTCGCCTCTAAACGACATCACCTCTTAATTATTTAGATACGCCTCTCAATGGCGTTGCCTCTTCATTATTTAGGCACGCCGCTCAACGACATCGCCTTTTCGTTATTTAGGCTCGCCTCTAAACGACATCGCCTCTTCATCATTTAGGCTCCCCTATGAACGACATCGCCTCTTTGTTATTTAGGCTTGATTCTCAATGGCATTGCCTCTTCAATTATAAGTCTCACGTCTCAACGGCATCGCCTCTTCATTATTTAGGCTCGCCTCTTTATTATTTTGGCTCGCCTCTTGATGACATCGCCTTCTAAATAATTTAGACTCGCCTCTCAACGACATCGCCCCTTTCTTATTTAGACTCGCCTATCAACGACATCGCCTCTTCAATTATAAGGCATGCCTATACTACCTCGCCTTTTCATTATTTAGGCTCGCCTCTTCATTGATTAGGCTCGCATATCACCTCTTCATTATTTAGACTTGCCTCTCAATGGCATCACCTCTTCATTATTTAGGCACGGCGCTCAACGACATCGCCTATTCGTTATTTCGGCTCGCCTCTAAACGACATCACCTCTTCATCATTTAGGCTCGCCTATGAACGACATCGGCTCTTTCTCATTTAGGCTTGCTTCTCAAGGGTATAGCCTCTTCAATTATAAGGCTCACCTCCCAACGACATCACCTCTTCAATTATAAGACTCCCCAATACGGCCTCGCCTCTTCATTATTTCGGATCACCGTTCAACGGCATCGCCACTTAATTATTTGCACTCGCCTCTCAACAGCATCGACTCTTCATTATTTGGACTCGCCTCTCAACGACGTCACCTCTTCAACTATAAGACACGCCTATACTGCCTCATCTCTTTATTATTTAGGCTCGCCTCTCAAGGCATCGCCTCTTTATTATTTTGACATCGCCTCCTAATAATTTAGACTCGCCTCTTCGTAATTTAGACTCGCCTCTCAACGACATCGTCTCTTTCTTATTTAGACTCGCCTATCAACGACATCGCCTCTTCAATTATAAGGCATGCCTATACTACCTCGCCTCTTCATTATTTAGGCTCGCCTCTAAACGACATCACCTCTTCATTATTTGGACTCGCCTCTCAATGGCATCACCTCTTCATTATTTAGGCACGGCGCTCAACGACATCGCCTTTTCGTTATTTAGGCTCGCCTCTAAACGACGTCGCCTCTTCATCATTTAGGCTCGCCTCTGAACGACATCGCATCTTTCTCATTTAGGCTAGATTCTCAATGGCATTGCCTCTTCAATTATAAGGCTCACCTCCCAACGACATCGCCTTTTCAATTTTAAGGCTCCCCAATACGGCCTTGCCTCTTCATTATTTCGGATCACCGTTCAACGGCCTCGCCACTTAATTATTTACACTTGCCTCTCAACAGCATCGCCTCTTCATTATTTGGACTCGCCTCTCAACGACGTTGCCTCTTCAATTATAAGACACGCCTATATGGCCTCATCTCTTCATTATTTGGGCTCGCCTCTCAAGGCATCGCCTCTTCATTATTTAGGCTCGCCTCTCAGGGCATCACGTCTTTATTATTTTGGCTCGCCTCTTAATGACATCGCCTCCTAATAATTTAGACTCGCCTCTTCATAATTTAGACTCGCCTCTCAACGACATCGCCTCTTCCTGATTTAGACTCGCCTATCAAAGACATCGCCTCTTCAATTATAAGGCATGCCTATACTACCTCGCCTCTTCATTATTTACGCTCGCCTCTCAAGGGCATCGCCCCCTCATTATTTAGGCTCGCATCTAAACGACATCACCTCTTCATTATTTAGACTCGCCTCTCAATGGCATTGCCTCTTCATTATTTAGGCACGCAACTCAACGACCTCGCCTTTTCGTTATTTAGGCTCGCCTCTAAACGACATCACCTCTTAATTATTTAGATACGCCTCTCAATGGCGTTGCCTCTTCATTATTTAGGCACGCCGCTCTCAACGACATCGCCTTTTCGTTATTTAGGCTCGCCTCTAAACGACATCGCCTCTTCATCATTTAGGCTCCCCTATGAACGACATCGCCTCTTTGTTATTTAGGCTTGATTCTCAATGGCATTGCCTCTTCAATTATAAGTCTCACGTCTCAACGGCATCGCCTCTTCATTATTTAGGCTCGCCTCTTTATTATTTTGGCTCGCCTCTTGATGACATCGCCTTCTAAATAATTTAGACTCGCCTCTCAACGACATCGCCCCTTTCTTATTTAGACTCGCTTATCAATGACATCGCCTCTTCAATTATAAGGCATGCCTATACTACCTCGCCTCTTCATTATTTACGCTCGCCTCTCAAGGGCATCGCCCCCTCATTATTTAGGCTCGCATCTAAACGACATCACCTCTTCATTATTTAGACTCGCCTCTCAATGGCATTGCCTCTTCATTATTTAGGCACGCAACTCAACGACCTCGCCTTTTCGTTATTTAGGCTCGCCTCTAAACGACATCACCTCTTAATTATTTAGATACGCCTCTCAATGGCGTTGCCTCTTCATTATTTAGGCACGCCGCTCAACGACATCGCCTATTCGTTATTTCGGCTCGCCTCTAAACGACATCACCTCTTCATCTTTTAGGCTCGCCTATGAACGACATCGGCTCTTTCTCATTTAGGCTTGATTCTCAAGGGCATAGCCTCTTCAATTGTAAGGCTCACCTCCCAACGACATCACCTCTTCAATTATAAGACTCCCCAATACGGCCTCGCCTCTTCATTATTTAGGCTCGCCTCTAAACGACATCACCGCTTCATTATTTGGACTCGCCTCTCAATGGTATCACCTCGTCATTATTTAGGCACGGCGCTCAACGATATCGCCTTTTCGTTATTTAGGCTCGCCTCTAAATGACATCGCCTCTTCATCATTTAGGCTCGCCTCTGAACGACATCGTCTCTTTCTCATTTAGGCTAGATTCTTAACGGAATTGCCTCTTCAATTATAAGGCTCACCTCTCACGTTATTTCGGATCACCGTTCAACGGCCTCGCCACTTAATTATTTACACTTGCCTCTCAACAGCATCGTCTCTTCATTATTTGGACTCGCCTCTCAACGATGTCGCCTCTTCAATTATAAGACACGCCTATACGGCCTCATCTCTTTATTATTTGGGCTCGCCTCTCAAGGCATCACGTCTTTATTATTTTGGCTCGCCTCTTCATGACATCGCCTCTTCCTGATTTAGACTCGTCTATCAATGACATCGCCTCTTCAATTATAAGGCATGCCTATACTACCTCGCCTCTTGATTATTTACGCTCTCATGTCAAGGGCATCGCCCCTTCATTATTTAGGCTTGCATCTAAACGACATCACCTCTTCATTATTTAGACTTGCCTCTCAATGGCGTTGCCTCTTCATTATTTAGGCACGCCGCTCAACGACCTCGCCTTTTCGTTATTTAGGCTCCCCTCTAAATGACATCACCTCTTAATTATTTAGATACGCCTCTCAATGGCGTTGCCTCTTCATTATTTAGGCACGCCGCTCAACGACATCGCCTTTTCGTTATTTAGGCTCGCCTCTAAACGACATCGCCTCTTCATCATTTAGGCTCCCCTATGAACGACATCGCCTCTTTGCTATTTAGGCTTGATTCTCAACGGCATTGCCTCTTCAATAATAAGGCATGCCTATACTACTTCGCCGTTTCATTATTTAGGCTCGCCTCTAATGGGCATCGCCTCTTCATTATTTAGGCTCGCCTCTAAACGACATCACCTCTTCATTATTTAGACTCGCCTCTCAATGGCATTGCCTCTTTCATTATTTAGGCTTGCTTCACAACGGCATTGTCTCCTAAATTATAAGGCTCACCTCTTCAATTATAAGGCTCCTCTATACGGCCTCGCCTCTTGATTATTGAGGATCACCGTTCAAAGGCCTCACCCCCTAATTATTTAAACTCGCCTCTCAACAGCATCGCCTCATCATTATTTGGACTCGCCGCTCAACAGCATCGCCCCTTCATTATTTGGACTCGCCTCTCAACGGCCTCGCCTCTTCATTATTTAGGCTCACCGTTCAACGCCCTCGCCACTTAATTATTTACACTCACCTCTTAACATTATCGCCTCATCATTATTTTGGCTCGCCTATTAATGACATCGCCTCCTAATTATTTAGACTCGCCTCTTCATAATTTAGACTCGCCTCTCAACGACATCGCCTCTTCCTTATTTAAACTCGCCTATCAACGACGTCGCCTCTTCAATTATAAGGCATGCATATACTACCTCGCATCTTGATTATTTAGGCTCGCCTCTCAAAGGCATCGCCTCTTCATTATTTAGGCTCGTTTCCAAACGACATCACCTCTTCATTATTTAGACTCGTCTCTCAATGGCATTGCCTCTTTCATTATTTAGGCTTGCTTCTCAACGGCATTGCCTCCTAAATTATACGGCTCACCTCTTCAATTATAAGGCTCCCCTATACGGCCTCGCCTCTTGATTATTTCGGATCACCGTTCAACGGCATCGCCACTTAATTATTTGCACTCGCCTCTCAACAGCATCGACTCTTCATTATTTGGACTCGCCTCTCAACGACGTCACCTCTTCATTATTTGGACTAACCTCTCAACGGCCTCGCCTCTTCATTATTTAGGATCACCGTTCAACGCACTCGCCACTTAATTATTTACACTCGCCTCTTAACATTATCGCCTCATCGTTATTTAGGCTCGTCTATTAATGGCATCGCCTCCTAATTATTTAGACTCGCCTCTTCATAATTTAGACTCGCCTCTCAACGACATCGCCTCTTCCTTATTTAAACTCGCCTATTAACGACATCGCCTCTTCAATTACAAGGCATGCATATACTACCTCGCCTCTTTATTATTTAGGCTCGCTTCTATGCGACATCACCTCTTCATTATTTAGACTCGCCTCTCAATGGCATCACCTATTCATTATTTAGGCATGCCGTACAACGACATCGCCTTTTCGTTATTTAGGCTCGTCAGTAAACGACATCGCCTCTTTGTTATTTAGGCTTGATTCTCAACGACATTGCCTCCTCAATTGTAAGGCTCAACTCTCAACGACATCACCTCTTCAATTATAAGGCTCCCCAAACGGCCTCGCCTCTTCATTATTTAGGATCGACGTTCAACTGCCTTGCACTTAATTATTTACACTCACCTCACAACAGCATCGCCTCTTCATTATTTGGACTCGCCTCTCAACGACGTCGCCTCTTGAATTGTAAGACACGCCTATACGGCCTCATCTCTTCATTATTTAGGCTCGTCTCTCAAGGCATCGCCCCTACATTATTTAGGCTCGCCTCTCAAGGCTCTTTATTATTTTGGCTCGCCTCTTAATGAAATCGCCACCAAATAATTTAGACTCGCTTCTCAACGACATCGCCTCTTCATTATTTAGGCTCGCTTCTAAACGACATCACCTCTTCATTATTTAGACTCGCTTCCCAATGGCATCACCTGTTCATTATTTAGGCACGCCGCTCAACGACATCGCCTTTTCGCTATCTAGGCTCGTCTCTAAACGACATCGCCTCTTCATCATTTAGGCTCGCCTCTCAACGACATCGCCTCTTTGTTATTTAGGCTTGCTTCTTAACGGCATAACCTCTTCAATTTTAAGGCTCACCGCTCAACGACATCACCTCTTCAATTATAAGGCTCCCCTACACGGCATCGCCTTTTCATTATTTTAGCTCGCCTCTTAATGGCATCGCCTCTTCATTATTTAGGCACGCCGCTCAACAACATCGCCTTTTCGTTATTTAGGTTCACTTGCAAACGACATCGCCTCTTTGTTATTTAGGCTTGATTCTAAACAGCATTGCCTCTTGAATTATAAGGCTCACCTCTCAACGACATTACCTCTTCAATTATAAGGCACCCCAATACGGCCTCGCCTCTTCATTATTTAGGATCACCGTTCAACGGCCTCGACACTTAATTATTTACACTCGCCTCTCAAAAGCATCACCCCTTCATTATTTGGACTCGTCTCTCAACGGCGTTGCCTCTTCTATTATAAGGCGCGCCTATAAGGCCTCATCTCTTCATTATTTAGGCTCGCTTGTCAAGGCATCGCCTCTTCATAATTTAGACTCGCCTCTCAACGACATCGCCTATTCCTTATTTAGAATCACCTATCAACTACTTCGCCTCTTCAATTATAAGGCATGCCTATACTACTTCGCCTCTTCATTATTTAGGCTCGCCTCTCATGGGCATCGCCTCTTCATTATTTAGGCTCGCCTCTAGACGACATCACCTGTTCATTATTTAGACTCGCCTCTCAATGGCATTGCCTCTTTCATTATTTAGGCTTGCTTCTCAACGGCATTGCCTCCTAAATTATAAGGCTCACCTCTTCAATTATAAGGCTCCCCTATACGGCCTCGCCTCTTGATTATTGAGGATCACCGTTCAATGTCCTCACCCCCTAATTATTTAAACTCGCCTCTCAACAGCATCGCCTCATCATTATTTGGACTCGCCGCTCAACAGCATCGCCCCTTCATTATTTGGACTCGCCTCTCAACGGCCTCGCCTCTTCATTATTTAGGATCACCGTTCAACACCCTCGCGACTTAATTATTTACACTCGCCTCTTAACATTATCGACTCTTCATTTTTTGGGCTCGCCTCTCAACGACGTCACCTCTTCAACTATAAGACACGCCTATACTGCCTCATCTCTTTATTATTTAGGCTCACCTCACAAGGCATCGCCTCTTTATTACTTTGACATCGCCTCCTAATAATTTAGACTCGCCTCTTCGTAATTTAGACTCGCCTCTCAACGACATCGCCTCTTCCTTATTTAAACTCGCCTATCAACGACATCGCCTCTTCAATTATAAGGCATGCATATACTACCTCGCATCTTCATTATTTAGGCTCGCCTCTCAAAGGCATCGCCTCTTCATTATTTAGGCTCGTTTCCAAACGACATCACCTCTTCATTATTTAGACTCGCCTCTCAATGGCATTGCCTCTTTCATTATTTAGGCTTGCTTCTCAACGGCATTGCCTCCTAAATTATAAGGCTCACCTCTTAAATTATAAGGCTCCCCTATACGGCCTCGCCTCTTGTTTATTGAGGATCACCGTTCAACGGCCTCACCCCCTAATTATTTAAACTCGCCTCTCAACAGCATCGCCTCATCATTATTTGGACTCGCCGCTCAACAGCATCGCCCCTTCATTATTTGGACTCACCTCTCAACGGCCTCGCCTCTTCATTATTTAGGATCACCGTTCAACGCCCTCGCCACTTAATTATTTACACTCGCCTCTTAACATTATCGTCTCATCATTATTTTGGCTCGGCTATTAATGACATCGCCTCCTAATTATTTAGACTCGCCTCTTCATAATTTAGACTCGCCTCTCAACGACATCGCCTCTTCCTTATTTAAACTCGCCTATCAACGACGTCGCCTCTTCAATTATAAGGCATGCATATACTACCTCGCATCTTGATTATTTAGGCTCGCCTCTCAAAGGCATCGCCTCTTCATTATTTAGGCTCGTTTCCAAACGACATCACCTCTTCATTATTTAGACTCGTCTCTCAATGGCATTGCCTCTTTCATTATTTAGGCTTGCTTCTCAACGGCATTGCCTCCTAAATTATACGGCTCACCTCTTCAATTATAAGGCTCCCCTATACGGCCTCGCCTCTTGATTATTGAGGATCACCGTTCAACGGCCTCACCCCCTAATTATTTAAACTCGCCTCTCAACAGCATCGCCTCATCATTATTTGGACTCGCCGCTCAACAGCATCGCCCCTTCATTATTTGGACTCACCTCTCAACGGCCTCGCCTCTTCATTATTTAGGATCACCGTTCAACGCACTCGCCACTTAATTATTTACACTCGCCTCTTAACATTATCGCCTCATCGTTATTTAGGCTCGTCTATTAATGGCATCGCCTCCTAATTATTTAGACTCGCCTCTTCATAATTTAGACTCGCCTCTCAACGACATCGCCTCTTCCTTATTTAAACTCGCCTATTAACGACATCGCCTCTTCAATTACAAGGCATGCATATACTACCTCGCCTCTTTATTATTTAGGCTCGCTTCTATGCGACATCACCTCTTCATTATTTAGACTCGCCTCTCAATGGCATCACCTATTCATTATTTAGGCATGCCGTACAACGACATCGCCTTTTCGTTATTTAGGCTCGTCAGTAAACGACATCGCCTCTTTGTTATTTAGGCTTGATTCTCAACGACATTGCCTCCTCAATTGTAAGGCTCAACTCTCAACGACATCACCTCTTCAATTATAAGGCTCCCCAAACGGCCTCGCCTCTTCATTATTTAGGATCGACGTTCAACTGCCTTGCACTTAATTATTTACACTCACCTCACAACAGCATCGCCTCTTCATTATTTGGACTCGCCTCTCAACGACGTCGCCTCTTGAATTGTAAGACACGCCTATACGGCCTCATCTCTTCATTATTTAGGCTCGTCTCTCAAGGCATCGCCCCTACATTATTTAGGCTCGCCTCTCAAGGCTCTTTATTATTTTGGCTCGCCTCTTAATGAAATCGCCACCAAATAATTTAGACTCGCTTCTCAACGACATCGCCTCTTCATTATTTAGGCTCGCTTCTAAACGACATCACCTCTTCATTATTTAGACTCGCTTCCCAATGGCATCACCTGTTCATTATTTAGGCACGCCGCTCAACGACATCGCCTTTTCGCTATCTAGGCTCGTCTCTAAACGACATCGCCTCTTCATCATTTAGGCTCGCCTCTCAACGACATCGCCTCTTTGTTATTTAGGCTTGCTTCTTAACGGCATAACCTCTTCAATTTTAAGGCTCACCGCTCAACGACATCACCTCTTCAATTATAAGGCTCCCCTACACGGCATCGCCTTTCATTATTTTAGCTCGCCTCTTAATGGCATCGCCTCTTCATTATTTAGGCACGCCGCTCAACAACATCGCCTTTTCGTTATTTAGGTTCACTTGCAAACGACATCGCCTCTTTGTTATTTAGGCTTGATTCTAAACAGCATTGCCTCTTGAATTATAAGGCTCACCTCTCAACGACATTACCTCTTCAATTATAAGGCACCCCAATACGGCCTCGCCTCTTCATTATTTAGGATCACCGTTCAACGGCCTCGACACTTAATTATTTACACTCGCCTCTCAAAAGCATCACCCCTTCATTATTTGGACTCGTCTCTCAACGGCGTTGCCTCTTCTATTATAAGGCGCGCCTATAAGGCCTCATCTCTTCATTATTTAGGCTCGCTTGTCAAGGCATCGCCTCTTCATTATTTTGGCTCGCCTCTTAATGACATCGCCTCTTCATAATTTAGACTCGCCTCTCAACGACATCGCCTATTCCTTATTTAGAATCACCTATCAACTACTTCGCCTCTTCAATTATAAGGCATGCCTATACTACTTCGCCTCTTCATTATTTAGGCTCGCCTCTCATGGGCATCGCCTCTTCATTATTTAGGCTCGCCTCTAGACGACATCACCTGTTCATTATTTAGACTCGCCTCTCAATGGCATTGCCTCTTTCATTATTTAGGCTTGCTTCTCAACGGCATTGCCTCCTAAATTATAAGGCTCACCTCTTCAATTATAAGGCTCCCCTATACGGCCTCGCCTCTTGATTATTGAGGATCACCGTTCAATGGCCTCACCCCCTAATTATTTAAACTCGCCTCTCAACAGCATCGCCTCATCATTATTTGGACTCGCCGCTCAACAGCATCGCCCCTTCATTATTTGGACTCGCCTCTCAACGGCCTCGCCTCTTCATTATTTAGGATCACCGTTCAACACCCTCGCCACTTAATTATTTACACTCGCCTCTTAACATTATCGACTCTTCATTATTTGGGCTCGCCTCTCAACGACGTCACCTCTTCAACTATAAGACACGCCTATACTGCCTCATCTCTTTATTATTTAGGCTCACCTCACAAGGCATCGCCTCTTTATTATTTTGACATCGCCTCCTAATAATTTAGACTCGCCTCTTCGTAATTTAGACTCGCCTCTCAACGACATCGCCTCTTCCTTATTTAAACTCGCCTATCAACGACATCGCCTCTTCAATTATAAGGCATGCATATACTACCTCGCATCTTCATTATTTAGGCTCGCCTCTCAAAGGCATCGCCTCTTCATTATTTAGGCTCGTTTCCAAACGACATCACCTCTTCATTATTTAGACTCGCCTCCCAATGGCATTGCCTCTTTCATTATTTAGGCTTGCTTCTCAACGGCATTGCCTCTTAAATTATAAGGCTCACCTCTTCAATTATAAGGCTCCCCTATACGGCCTCGCCTCTTGTTTATTGAGGATCAACGTTCAACGGCCTCACCCCCTAATTATTTAAACTCGCCTCTCAACAGCATCGCCTCATCATTATTTGGACTCGCCGCTCAACAGCATCGCCCCTTCATTATTTGGACTCACCTCTCAACGGCCTCGCCTCTTCATTATTTAGGATCACTGTTCAATGCACTCGCCACTTAATTATTTACACTCGCCTCTTAACATTATCGCCTCATCATTATTTTGGCTCGCCTATTAATGACATCGCCTCCTAATTATTTAGACTCGCCTCTTCATAATTTAGACTCGCCTCTCAACGACATCGCCTCTTCCTTATTTAAACTCGCCTATTAACGACATCGCCTCTTCAATTATAAGGCATGCATATACTACCTCGCCTCTTCATTATTTAGGCTCGCTTCTATGCGACATCACCTCTTCATTATTTAGACTCGCCTCTCAATGGCATCACCTATTCATTATTTAGGCATGCCGTACAACGACATCGCCTTTTCGTTATTTAGGCTCGTCAGTAAACGACACCGCCTCTTTGTTATTTAGGCTTGATTCTCAACGACATTGCCTCCTCAATTGTAAGGCTCAACTCTCAACGACATCACCTCTTCAATTATAAGGCTCCCCAAACGGCCTCGCCTCTTCATTATTTAGGATCGACGTTCAACGGCCTTGCCACTTAATTATTTACACTCACCTCACAACAGCATCGCCTCTTCATTATTTGGACTCGCCTCTCAACGACGTCGCCTCTTGAACTATAAGACACGCCTATACGGCGTCATCTCTTCATTATTTAGGCTCGTCTCTCAAGGCATCGCCTCTTCATTATTTAGGCTCGCCTCTCAAGGCTCTTTATTATTTTGGCTCGCCTCTTAATGAAATCGCCACCAAATAATTTAGACTCGCCTGTTCATAATTTAGACTCGCCTCTCAACGACATCGCCTCTTCCTTATTTAGACTTGCCTATCAACGACATTGTCGCTTCAATTATAAGGCATGCCTATACTACCTCGCCTTTTCATTATTTAGGCTCGCCTCTCAGGGGCACCGCCTCTTCATTATTTGGGCTCGCTTCTAAACGACATCACCTCTTCATTATTTAGACTCGCTTCCCAATGGCATCACCTGTTCATTATTTAGGCACGCCGCTCAACGACATCGTCTTTTCGTTATCTAGGCTCGTCTCTAAACGACATCGCCTCTTCATCATCTAGGCTCGCCTCTCAACGACATCGCCTCTTTGTTATTTAGGCCTGCTTCTTAACGGCATAACCTCCTCAATTTTAAGGCTCACCGCTCAACGACATCACCTCTTCAATTATAAGGCTCCCCTACACGGCATCGCCTTTTCATTATTTTAGCTCGCCTCTTAATGGCATCGCCTCTTCATTATTTAGGCACGCCGCTCAACAACATCGCCTTTTCGTTATTTAGGTTCACCTGCAAACGACATCGCCTCTTTGTTATTTAGGCTTGATTCTAAACAGCATTGCCTCTTGAATTATAAGGCTCACCTCTCAACGACATTACCTCTTCAATCATAAGGCTCCCCAATACGGCCTCGCCTCTTCATTATTTAGGATCACCGTTCAACGGCCTCGACACTTAATTATTTACACTCGCCTCTCAACAGCATCACCTCTTCATTATTTGGACTCGATTCTCAACGGCGTTGCCTCTTTAATTATAAGGCTCGCCTATACGGCCTCATCTCTTCATTATTTAGGCTCGTCTCTCAAGGCATCGCCTCTTCATTATTTTAGCTCGCCTCTAAATGACATCGCCTCTTCATAATTTAGACTCGCCTCTCAACGACATCGCCTCTTCCTTATTTAGACTCGCCTATCAACTATTTCCCCACTTCAATTATAAGGCATGCCTATACTACTTCGCCACTTCATTATTTGGGCTCGCCTCTCATGATCATCGCCTCTTTAATTATAAGGCATGCCTATACTGCCTCGCCTCTTCTTTATTTAGGCTCGCCTCTCATGCGCATCGCCTCTTCATTTTTAGGCTCACCTCTAAACGACATCACCTCTTCATTATTTAGAATCGCCTCTCAATGGCATCGCCTCTTCATTATTTAGGCACGCCTCTCAATGACATTGCCTTTTTATTATTTAGGCTAGCCTCTAAACGACATAGCCTCTTCATCATTTAGAGTGCCTCTCAACGACATCGCCTCTTTGTTATTTAGGCTTGCTTCTGAACGGCATAGCCTCTTCAATTTTAAGGCTCACCTCTCAACGACATCACCTCTTCAATTATATGGCTCCCCTACACGGCCTCGCCTCTTCATTATTTATGCTCGCCTCTCAAGGCATCGCCTCTTTATTATTTGGATCGCCTCCAAATGACATCGCCTCTTCGTTATTTAGGCTCGCCTCTAAACGACATCACCTCTTCATTATTTAGACATGCCTCATCATTATTTGGACTCGCTCACAACGGCGTCGCCACTTCAACTATAGGGCTTGCCTCTCAAGGCATCGCCTCTTCATTATTTTTGCTCGCCTCTTAATGGCATCGCCTCTTCATTTAGGCACGCCGCTCAACGACATCGCCTTTTCGTTATTTAGGCTCGCCTGTAAACGACTTCGCCTCTTTGTTATTTAGGCTTGATTCTAAACGGCATTGCCGCTTGAATTATAAAGCTCACCTCTCAACGACATTACCTCTTCAATTATAAGGCTCCCCAATACGGCCTCGTCTCTTCATTATTTAGGATCACCGTTCAACGGCCTCGACACTTAATTATTTACACTCGCCACTCAACAGCATCACCTCTTCATTATTTGGACTCGATTCTCAACGGCGTTGCCTCTTCAATTATAAGGCACGCCTATGCGGCCTCATCTCTTCATTATTTAGGCTCGCCTCTCAAGGCATCGCCTCTTCATTATTTTGGCTCGCCTCTTAATGACATCGCCTCTTCCTTATTTAGACTCGCCTATCAACTACTTCGCCTCTTCAATTACAAGGCATGTCGATACTACTTCGCCTCTTCATTATTTAGGCTTGCCTCTCATGGGCATCGCCTCTTCATTATTTAGGCTCGCCTCTAAACGGCATCACCTCTTCATTATTTAAACTCGCCCCTCAATGGCATCGCCTCTTTCTTTATTTAGGCTTGCTTCTCAACGGCATTGCCTCTTAAATTATAAGGCTCATCTCTTCAATTATAAGGCTCCCCTATACGGCCTCGCCTCTTCATTATTTACGATCACCGTTCAACGGCCTCGCCCCTTAATTATTTACACTTGCCACTCAACAGCATCACCTCATCATTATTTGGACTCGCCTCTCAACGGCCTCGCCCCTTCATTATTTAGGATCACCGTTCAATGCACTCGCCACTTAATTATTTACACTCGCCTCTCAACATTATCGCCTCATCATTATTTTGGCTCGCCAATTAATGACATCGCCTACTAATTATTTAGACTCGCCTCTCAACGACATCGCCTCTTCCTTATTTAGACTCGCCTATCAACGACATCGCCTCTTCAATTATAAGGCATGCCTATACTACCTCGCCTCGTCATTATTTAGGCTCGCCTCTCAACAGTATCGCCTCATCATTATTTTGGTTTGCCTCTTAAGGACATCGCCTCTTAATAATTTAAACTCGCCTCTTCATAATTTAAACTCGCCTCTCAACGACATCGCCTCTTCCTTATTTGGACTCGCCTATCAACAACATCGACTCTTCAATTATAAGGCATGCCAATAGTACCTCGCCTCTTCATTATTTAGGCTCCCTTCTAAACAACATCACCACTTCATTAGTTAGACTCGCCTCTCAATGGCATCCCCTCTTCATTATTTAGGAACGCCGGTCAACGACATCGCCTTTTCGTTATTTTGGCTCGCCTCTAGACGACATCGCCTCTTCATCATTTAGGCTGGCCTCTGAACGACATCGCCTCTTTGTTATTTAGGCTTGATTCTCAACGGCATTGCCTCATCAATTATAAGGCTCACGTCTCAACGACATCACCTCTTCAATTATAAGGCTCCCCAATATGCCCTCGAATCTTCATTATTTAGGATCACCATTCAACGGCCTCGCCACATAATTATTTACCCTCGCCTCTCAACAGCGTCACCTCTTCATTATTTGGACTCGATTCTCAACGGCGTTGCCTCTTTAATTATAAGGCACGCCTATACGGCCTCATATCTTCATTATTTAGGCTCGCCTCTCAAGGCAACGCCTCTTCATTATTTTGACTCGCCTCTTAATGACATCGCCTCTTCATAATTTAGACTCACCTCTCAACGACATCGTCTCTTCCTTATTTAGACTCGCCTATCAACTACTTCGCCTCTTCAATTATAAGGCATGCCTATACTACTTCGCCTCTTCATTATTTAGGCTCGCCTCGCACGGGCATCGCCTCTTCATTATTTAGGCTCGCCTCTAAACAACATCACCTCTTCATTATTTAGACTCGCCTCTCAATGGCATCGCCTCTTTCATTATTTAGGCTTGCTTCTCAAAGGCATTGCCTCTTAAATTATAAGGCTCCCCTATACGGCCTCGCCTCTTCATTATTTAGGATCACCGTTCAACGGCCTCGCCCCTTAATTATTTACACTCGCCTCTCAACAGCATCGCCTCATCATTATTTGGCCTCGCCTCTCAAAGGCCTCGCCTCTTCATTATTTAGGATCACCGTTCAACGCCCTCGCCACTTAATTATTTACACTCGCCTCTCAACATTATCGCCTCATCATTATTTTTTCTCGCCTATTAATGACATCGCCTCCTAATTATTTAGACTCGCCTCTTCATAATTTAGACTCGCCTCTCAACGACATCGCCTCTTCCTTATTTAGACTAGCTTATCAACGACATTGCCGCTTCAATTATAAGGCATGCCTATACTACCTCGCCTCTTCAATTATAAGGCATGCCTATACTACCTCGCCTCTTCATTATTTAGGCTCACCTCTCAAGGGCTTCGCCTCTTCATTATTTAGGCTCGCTTCTATGCGACATCACCTCTTCATTATTTAGAATCGCCTCTCAATGGCATCACCTATTCATTATTTAGGCACGCCGTACAACAACATCGCCTTTTAGTTATTTAGGCTCGTCTGTAAACGACATCGCCTCTTTGTTATTTAGGCTTGATTCTCAACGGCATTGCCTCCTCAATTGTAAGGCTCAACTCTCAACGACATCACCTCTTCAATTATAAGGCTCCCCAAACGGCCTCGCCTCTTCATTATTTAGGATCACCTTTCAACGTCCTTGCAACATAATTATTTAGCCTCGCCTCTCAACAGCATCGCCTCGTCATTATTTTGGCTCGCCTCTGAAAGACATCGCCTCCTAATAATTTAGACTCGCCTATCAACGACATCGCCTCTTCCTTATTTAGACTCGCTTATCAACGACATCGCCTCTTCAATTATAAGGCATGCCTATACTACCTCGCCTCTTCATTATTTAGGCTCGCCTCTAAACGCATCACCTTTTCATTATTTAGACTCGTCTCTCAATGGCATCGCCTCTTCATTATTTAGGCATGCCGCTCAACGACCTAGCCTTTTCGGTATTTAGGCTCGCCTGTAAACGACATCACCTCTTCATCATTTAGGCTCACCTCTGAACGACATCGCCTCTTTGTTATTTGGGCTTGATTCTCAACGGCATTGCCTCTTGAATTATAAGGCTCACCTCTCAACGACATTACGTCTTCAATTATGAGGCTCCCCTATACGGCCTCGCCTCTTCATTATTTAGGATCACCGTTCAACGGCGTCGACACATACTTCTTTATATTCACCTCTCAACAGCATCACCTCATCATTATTTGGACTCGCCTCACAATAGCGTCGCCTCTTCAATTATAAGGCACGCTAATACGACCTCATCTCTTCATTATTTAGGCTCGCATCTCGTGGGCATCACCTCTTCATTATTTTGGCTCGCGTCTTAACGACATCGCCTTCTAATAATTTAGACTCGCCTCTCAATAGCTTCGCCTCTTCATAATTTACCCTCGCCTCTCAACTACATCCCCTCTTCCTTATTCAGACTCGCCTATCAACCACATCTCTTCGTCAATTATAAGGCATGCCTATACTACCTCGCCTTTTCATTATTTAGGCTCGCGTCTCAAGGGCATCGCCTGTTCATTATTTAGGATCGCCTCTAAACGACATCGCCTCAATATTATTTAGACTCACCTCTCAACGGCATTGCCTCTTCACTTATAAGGCTCGCCTTTCAACGGTATCGCCTCGTCATTATTTAGACTCGCCTCTTAATTATAAGGCACGACTATACTGCCTCGCCTCTTCATTATTTAGGCACGCCGCTCAACGACATTGCCTTTTCGTTATTTAGGCTCGCCTGTAAATGACATCGCCTCTTCATCATTTAGGCTCTCCTCTGAACGAAATGCCTCTTTGTTATTTGGGCTTGATTCTCAACGACATTGTCTCTTAAATTATAAGGCTCACCTCTCAACGACATTACCTCTTCAATTATAAGGCTCTCCTATACGGCCTCACCACTTAATTAGTTACACTCGCCTCTCAACAGCGTCGTCTCTTCAATAATAAGGCACGCCTATACGGCCTCATCTCTTCATTATTTAGGCTCGCCTCGCAAGGCATCACCTCTTCATTATTTTGGCTCGCCTCTTAATGACATCGCCTCTTCATAATTTAGACTCGCCTCTAAACGACATCGCCTCGTCCTTATTTAAACTCGCCTATCAACGACATCGCCTCTTAAATTATAAGGCATGCCTATACTACCTCGCCTTTTCATTATTTAGGCTCTCCACTAAACGACATCACCTCTTCATTATTTAGACAAGCCTCTTAATGGCATTGTCTCTTCATTATTTAGGCACGCTGCTCAACGACATCGCCTTTTCATTATTTAGGATCGCTAAACGACATAGCCTCTTCATCATTTAGGCTCGCCTCTGAACGACATCGCCTCTTTGTTAGTTAGGCTAGCTTCTCAACGGCATTGCTCTTCAATTATAAGGCTCACCTCTCAACGACATCACCTCTTCAATTATAAGGCTCCCCTATACGGGCTCGCCTCTTCATTATTTAGGATCACTGTTCAACGGCCTCGCCACTTAATTATTTACACTCGCCTCTCAACAGCATCGTCTCATCATTATTTGGACTCGCCTCTCAACAGCATCGTCTCCTCATTATTTGGCCTTGCCTCTCAACGGCCTCACCTCTTCATTATTTAGGATCACCGTTCAACGGCCTCGCCACTTAATTATTTACACTAGCCTCTCAACATTATCGCCTCATCATTATTTTGGCTCGCTTATTAATGACCTCAGCTCTTCATTATTTAGCATCGCCGCTCAATAGAAGCGCCTCTTCATTATTTAGACTCGCAGAGTAAACGACATTGCATCTTCAATTATTAGGATTGTCTCTCAGTGACATCGCCATTACATTATTTAGGCACACCTCTCAACGACATCGCCTCTTCAATTATAAGGCTCGCCTCTCAATGGCATCGCCTCTTCATTATTTAAGCTCGCCTCTTAACGACATCGCCTCTTAGATTATTTGGCTCTCCTCTCAACTGCATCGTCTCTTCATTATTTAGACTTGCCTCTCAACGGATCACCTATTCAATTATAAGGCTTGCCTATACGGCCTCTCGAATTCATTAATTAGGCCCGCCGATCAACGACCTCGCCTCTTCATTATTTAGGCTCGCCTATACGGAATCGCTTCTTCATTATTTAGCCTTGCCTATACCGCATTGCCTCTTTATTATTTAGGCTCGCCTCGCAACGACATTGCTTCTTTGTTATTTAAGCTAACCTCTCAACGGTATCACCTCTTCAATTATTAGGCTTGCCTCTCAACGATATCGTCTCTTCATTATTTAGGCTCACCTTCGAACGGCATCACCTCTTCAATTATAAGGCACGCCTATACGGCATCGCTTCTTCATTATTTTGGCTCGCCTCTCAACAACATTGCTTCTTCATTATTTAGGCTAACCTCTCAATGGTATCACCTCATCAACTATTAGGCTTGCCTCTCAACGACATTGTCTGTTCATTATTTAGGCTTACCTCTCAACGGATCACCTATTCCATTATAAGGCTCGCCTATATGGCCTCACCTCTTCATTAATTAGTCTCGCCCTTCAACTCTTCAATTATTTAGGCTTGCATAGACGGCCTCAGCTCTTCATTAATTAGGCCCGCCGCTCAATGGCCTCGCCTCTTCAATTATTTCGGCTCACCTATACGGAATCCCCTCTTCATTATTTTGCTCGCTTATACCTCATCCCCTCTTCATTATTTAAGCTCGCCTCACAACGGCATTGCTTCTTCATTATTTAGGCTAACCTCTCAACGGTATCACCTCTTCAATTATTAGGCTTGCCTCTCAACGACATCGTCTCTTCATTATTTAGGCTCACCTCCGAACGGCATAACCTCTTCAATTATAAGGCGCGTACGGCCTCGCTTCTTCATTATTTTTGTTCGCCTCTCAACGACATTGCTTCTTCATTATTTAGCCTAACCTCTCAACGGTATCACCTCATCAACTATTAGGCTTGCCTCTCAAAGACATCGTCTGTTAATGATTTAGGCTTACCTCTCAACGGTATCACCTCATCAACTATTAGGCTTGCCTCTCAAAGACATCGTCTGTTCATTATTTAGGCTTACCTCTCAACGGTATCACCTCTTCTATTATAAGGCTCACCTCTCAACGAATCACATATTCAACTATAAGGCTGGTCTGTACGGCCCCGTCTCTTCATATATTAGCCCTGCTTATCAACGGCCTCGCCTGTTCAATTATTTAGGCTCGCCTATACGATCTAACCTCTCAATGGCATCGCTTCTTCATTATTTTGGCTCGCCTCTAAACGTCATTACCTCATCAATTATTAAGATCGCCTCTCAACGATACCGCCTCTTCATTGAAGCACGCTTCTCAATGACATCGTCTCTTCAATTATAAGGCTCGCATCTCAACAACATCTCCTCTTCATTATTTAAGCTCACCTCTTAAAGACATCTCCTCTTCAATTATTTTGGCTCGCCTCTTAACGACATCGCCTCTTCATTATTTAGGCAGCCTCTCAACGGCATCTTCTCTTCAATTATAAGTCTCGCCTATACGGCCTTGGCTCTTCATTATTTAGCCTTGTTGAGCGCCTCTTCATTATTTAGGCTCGCAGAGTAAATGACATTGCCTCTTCAATTATTAGGATTGCCTCTCAACGACACCGCCATTTCGTTATTTAGGCACGCCTCTCAACGACATCGCCTCTTCAATCTTCTTCATTATTTAGCAAGCCTCTCAACGGCATCGCCTCTTCAATTATAAGGCTAGCCTCTCAACCAGATCTCCTTTTCATTATTTAAGCTCGCCTCTTAATAGGGCTGGACATATATCCCGAATCGAACTGAACCGAACCGGACCCGAAATGAACGGAACCGAACGGTTCTTCGAAAGTGAAATACCCGAACAGGGTACCCGTTGGTTCTCGGTTGTAGACCCAGAATCGAAGAACCGAATAAGAACCGAATTTTTTAAGTTTTTTTAAATTTTTTAAAAATAAATTAACAAAGATAGAGTTTGCAATGAAGAAACTGAGTTCTATGAGGGCATTGAGACATGTAATAAAAAAATATATTATATTTTTTCTTATTAAATCTTATTAGTTGAATTTTTTTTTAGTTTATTTATATTTCTTAATTGTGATTTTTCAATCTTTCTTGTAGAGTTATCTTAATATCTAGTATGACAAGTCAAGCAATTGAAGGTTAAATCAAATAGTTTTCAAATTTATATGGATCACCGATATTTTAGTATTACTAATTTACTATATATTTCTTGTTATTTGTATACATTGGTAAATTAATCTTGTTGGACAACTTTTTATTTATATGTTATAAAATTGGAATACGTTAATTTGTAAAAGCTAAGATTGAGCATGTCAGGCTATAGTATTTTTACAAATGTTAAAAAAAAATTAATTATACTATGGAACCGAACCGAACCGAATTGAACTGAATGGAACCGAACCCGAACAGTTCCAAAATTATATTTGGACCCGACGGTTCCGTTTACTAACTACCCGAAAATTTTCGGTTCGATTCGATTCTCTTCAGAACCGAATCGTGCCTGGCCTACCTCTTAATGACATCGCCTCTTCAATTATTTGGCTCTCCTCTCAATGGCATCGTCCCTGCGTTATTTAGGCTCCCCTCTCAACGAATCACCTATTCCATTATAAGGCCGCCTTGCCTGAAGATTAATTAGGCCCGCCGCTCAACGGCCTTGCCAATACAGAATTGCCACTTCATTATTTAGGCTCTCCTCGCAACAGCATTGCTTCTTCATTATTTAGGCTAACCTCTCAATGGTATCACCTCTTCAATTATTAGGCTTGCCTCTCAACGACATCGTCCCTTCATTATTTAGGCTCACCTTTCAACCACATCACCTCTTCAATTATAAGGCATGCCTATATGGCCTCGCTTCTTCATTATTTTGGCTCGCCTCTCAACGACATTGCTTCTTCATTATTTAGGCTAACCTCTCAACGGTATAACCTCTTCAATTATAAGGTTCGCCTCTCAACGGTTCACATATTCAATTATAAGGCTAGCATGTACGACCCGTCTCTTCGTTAATTAGCCCTGCCTATCAATGGCCTCGCCTGTTCAATTACTTATTCTCGCCTATACGACCTCACCTTTCAACGGCATCGCTTCTTTCATTATTTTGGCTCGCCTCTAAAAAGCATTACCTCATCAATTACTAAGATCGCCTCGCAACGATACCGCCTCTTCATTATTTAGCACGTCTCTCAATGACGCCGTCTCTTCAATTATAAGGCTCGCATCTCAACGACATCGCCTCTTCATTATTTAGCTCACCTCTTAACGACATCGTCTCTTCAATTATTTTGTACTCCTCTCAACGACATCATTTCTTCATTATTTAGGCACGCCTCTCAACGGATCATCTATTCCATTATAAGGCTCGCCTATATGGCATCGCCTCTTCATTAATTAGTTTTGCCCCCAACTCTTCAATTATTTAAGCTCGGCTATAAGGCCACAACTCTTCATTATTTAGGCTCACCGCTAAACAGCATCGCCTCTTCATTATTTAGGCTCGCCTATAAATGGCATTGCCTCTTCAATTATTGGGATCGCCTCTCAACAACACCGCCTCTTCATTATTTAGGCACGCCTCTCAACGACATTGCCTCTTCAATTATAAGGCTCGTCTCTCAATGACAACGCCATTTCGTTATTTAGGCACGCCTCTCAACGACATCGCCTCTTCAATTATAAGGCTTGCCTCTCAACGGCATCGCCTCTTCATTATTTAAGCTTGCCTCGCAACGACATTGCATTGCCTCTTCAATTATTTGGATCGCCTCTCAACGGCATCACCTCTTCAATTTTAGGGCTCACTTATATGGTCTCGCCTCTTCATTATATAGGCTCGCCTCTCAATGGCATCGCTTGTTCGTTATTGAAGGTCGTCTCTCAACGTCACTGCTTCTTCACTCACCTCTCAATGGAATGGCCAATTCATTTTTTAGGCTCGTCCCTTCAATTATAAGGATGGCCTATACTTCCTCGCCTCTTCATTATTTAGGCACAACTATACGACCTCTGCTCTTCGTTATTTAGGCTTACATCTCAACGTCATCGCCTCTCCATTATTTAGTCTCGCCTCTCCACGACATCGCCTCTTCATTATTTAGGCAGCCTCTCAACGGCGTCTACTCTTCAATTATAAGTCTCGCCTCTCAACGACATCGCCTCTTTATTATTTAGGTTCGTCTATAAAGAATCATGCCTCTTCATTATTTAGCCTTGCCTATACCGCATCGCCTCTTCATTATTTAGGCTCGCCTCTTCAATTATTTTGGCTCGCCTATACGGCCAGGCCTGTTCATCATTTAGGGTTGGCTATACAGTGGCCTATTCATTATTTAGGCTCGCCTCTAACTGGCGTCGCCTCTTCATTATTTAGGCTCATCTCTAAACGGCATCGCCTATTCAATTATTAGGATCGCCTCTCAACGACACGCCTCTTCATTATTTAGCAGGCCTCTCAACGGCATCACCTTTTCAATTATAAGGCTCGCCTCTTCATTATTTAAGCTTGCCACTTAATGACATCGCCTCTTCAATTATATGGCTCTCATCGTCTCTTCATTATTTACGCTCCCCTCTCAACAGATCACCTATTCAATTATAAGGCGCGATCTCAATGAAATCGCCCCTTCATTATTTAAGCTCGTCTCTTAACGACATCGCCTCTTCAATTATTTGGCACTCATCTCAACGGCATCGTCTCTTCATTATTTAGGCTCCCTTCTCAACGGATCACCTATTCAATTATAAGGCCGCCTCGCCCCTTTATTAATTAGGCCCGACACTCAACGGCCTTGCCTCTTCAATTATTTAGGCTAGCCTATACGACCTATCTTCTTCATTATTTAGAGAGCCTATACGACCTCGGCTCTTCATTATTTAGCCTCGTCGCTCAACAGAATCGCCTCTTCATTATTTAGGCTCGTAGAGTAAACGGCATTGCCTCTTCAATTATTAGGATTACCGCTCAACGACACCGCCATTTCATTATTTAGGCACTCCTCTCAACAGCATCGTCTCTTCAATTATAAGGCTCGCCTCTCAATGGCATCGTCTCTTCATTATTTAAGCTCGCCTCTTCATTTATTTGGCTCTCCTCTCAGTAGCATCGTCTCTTCATTATTTTGGATCGCCTCTCAACGGATCTCCTATTCAATTATAAGGCTCGCCTATACGGCATCCCCTCTTCATTAATTAGGCCTGCCGCTCAATTGCCTCGCCTCTTCAATTATTTAGACCCGCCTATACGAAATCGCCTCTTCATTATTTAGCCTCACCTATACCGCTTCCCCTCTTCATTATTTAGGCTCGCCTCGCGACGGCATTGCAAGACATTATTTAGGCTAACCTCTCAACGGTATCACCTCTTCAATTATTAGGCTTGCCTCTCAACGACATCGTCTCTTCATTATTTAGGCTCACCTCTGAACGGCATCACCTTTTCAATTATAAGGAACGCCTATACGGCCTCGTTTCTTCATTATTTTGGCTCGCCTCTCAATGACATTGCTTCTTCATTATTGAGGCTAACCTCTCAACGGTATCACCTCATCAACTATTAGGCTTGCCTCTCAACGACATCGTTTGTTCATTATTTAGGCTTACCTCTCAACAATATCACCTCTTCAATTATAAGGCTCGCCTCTCAATGGATCACATATTCAATTATAAGGCTCGCATGTACGGCCCCGTCTCGTCATTAATTAGCCCTGCCTATCAACGACCTCGCCTGTTCAATTATTTAGGCTCACCTATACGACCTCACCTCTCAATGGCATCGCTTTTTCATTATTTTGGCTTGCCTCTAAACAGCATTACCTCATCAATTATTAAGATCGTCTCTCAACGATGCCGCCTCTTCATTATTTAGCACACCTCTCAATGACACGTCTCTTCAATTATAAGGCTCGCATCTCAACGACATCGCTTCTTCATTATTTAAGCTCACCTCTTAACGACATCGTCTCTTCAATTATTTTGCACTCCTCTCAACAGCATCGTCTCTTCATTATTTAGGCACGCCTCTCAACGGATCACCTATTCCATTATAAGGCTCGCCTGTATGGCCTCGCCTCTTCATTAATTAGTCTCGCCCCTCAACTCTTCAATTATTGAGGCTCGCCTATACGACATCACCTCTTCATTAATTAGGCCCGCCGCTCAACAGCCTCGCCTCTTCAATTATGTAGGCTTGCCTATACGGAATCGCCTCTTCATTATTCAGCCTCGCCTATACCGCATCCCCTCTTCATTATTTAGGCTCACCTCGCAACGACATTGTTTCTTCATTATTTAGGCTAATCTCTCAACTGTATGACCTCTTCAATTATTAGGCTTGCCTCTCAACGACATCGTCTCTTCATTATTTAGGCTCATCTCTGAACGGCATCACCTCTTCAATTATAAGGCACGCCTATACGGCCTCGCTTCTTCATTATTTTGGCTCGCCTCTCCGTTTCATTGCTTCGTCATTATTTAGGCTAACCTCTCAATGGTATCCCTCGTCAACTATTAGGCTTGCCTCTCAACGACTCGTCTGTTCATTATTTAGGTTTACCTCTCAACGACACCGCCTCTTCACTCGCCTCTCAATGGCATTGCCTATTCATTTTTTAGGCTCGCCTGTATGGCCTCTCCTCTTCATTAATTAGTCTCGCCCCTCAACTCTTCAATTATTTAGGCTCGCCTATACGGCCTCAACTCTTCATTAATTAGGCCCGCCGCTCAACGGCCTCGCCTCTTCAATTATTTAGGCTCGCCTATACGGAATCGCCTCTTCATTACTTAGCCTCGCCTATACCGCATCCCCTCTTCATTATTCCTTCATCCCTTACTAAAATAATCATCATTTCCATTGTTCTGTCTTCTGATTGTGATCTTTTTCGGATTGGTTTCATTAAGCAATTGGCGAAATAGTTTTATTTATTGTTCTTCTTGTTAATGGCCATGCAAGGAGGTTCCTTTGCTTCGTCTAATGAGATGTTGGTCGTCAATGGAGGAGGTTCTGGTCAAGGTGAGGATTCTGCCTTGGTTCCAGCGGGTTTCATTGCTAAAATGGATTCTTTCTTGACTGATCTGGATATAATTGAGGAATCCTTGGGTGGTGCCGTTGTTTTGGTGGTGGAGAGACGGTGGCTGGTTGTTCGCCATCAACGGAGGCTAGTTCTACAGCGAGGAGTGGTGGAGAAAACGTGGGTGGTGTTGGGTGGCACTATGGTGTGGGTTTCTCTAACCCTAGCCAGCTCGTGCATTTAGCCTATGGAGGTCCTAGATTGCCGCTTCCCTCAAAGGAAGGTTATTCTAATTCTCATTATTTAAGCTCGCCTCGCAACGGCATTGCTTCTTCATTATTTAGGCGAACCTCTCAACGGTATCACCTCTTCAATTATTAGGCTTGCCTCTCAACAACATCGTCTCTTCATTATTTAGGCTCGCAACTGAACAGCATCACCTCTTATAAGGCACGCCTATACGGCCTCGCTTCTTCATTATTTTGGCTCGCCTCTCAACGACATTGCTTCTTCATTATTTATGCTAACCTCTCAACGGTATCACCTCATCAACTATTAGGCTTGCCTCTCAACGACATCATCTGTTCATTATTTAGGGTTACCTCTCAACAGTATCACCTCTTAATTATAAGGCTCGCCTCTCAACGGATCACATATTCAATTATAAGGCTCGCTTGTACGGCCCCGTCTCTTCATTAATTAGCCCTGCCTACGACCTCACCTGTTCAATTATTTAGGCTCGCCTATACGACCTCACCTCTCAACGGCATCACTTGTTCATTATTTTGGCTCGCCTCTAAACAACATTACCTCATCAATTTTTAAGATCGCCTCTCAACGATACCACCTATTCATTATTTAGCGCCCCTTGTTCGCATCTCAATGACATCGCCATTTCATTATTTAGGCACGCCTCTCAATGACATCGCCTCTTCAATTATAAGGCTCGCCCCTCAACGGCATCGCCTCTTCATTATTTAATCCATTCAATCAGGGTTAGTTTCACTCGAAAGAGGTAATTAACTAAAATTGGAAGATCGGATCTAGCATCGAAAGTGGGTAATTGGTTAATTGGTTTGTTGTGAAATTAATTAGGCCACGGTTAAACGAAACAATGAATCCCAACCACGTTTTCTTCCAAAATCTCCAAGTGTTTGTTTTTCAATTTTGTAGATGTTTAGTTAATTTTTCTTAATCCTATATTTTTATTATGTATTTATTTTCGTTGTTAGAATTAAAATTTATTAAAGTTGTGTAATTGAAAGTATACATTCCTCGAGGGTTCGACAACCCGAATTTAAAAGATCCACTTTATTACTTGAGCGCGACCCGTGCACTTGCGGCTTGCACTTTTTAGCCAACAAATTTTTGGCGCCATTGCCTGGGAATGTTTTTACTTTAATTACCACTTTAGTTAATTTTAGTTTTAACACTTTCTTTTAATTTGTTTTTAATTGCTTTTATTTTTGTATACTTTTGGTTAACCCTCATATTGCTAATTTATCTTGTGTTAGTATTCTCTCCTTGCAATTTACAGCTATATTTGCATTAATCTCATCTTGGTGAAATAACAAAATGTTTGCACTATCTAGTCTCTACGTTGACTATACAAATATGCTTGGAAGTCCAGGATGTGATATTTGTCAAGCGATGCATTGTACAGGGTTATGATAGTATTCGTGCACCGATGCCTCAATGAAGAAACTTCTTCGATTTAGAAATTATTTGAAATGTCAAAAACAAGCTCTGGACAATTTCTATGAAAGTTACATGCTCGCGGGAGACTATGTGCCTAATGATTGGTATGAGGACATCAAATTCTCAGGAGATGATCCTCCATGTTTGAATGAGAAGGTACTTGCAAAGTATTACAATGAACTTGCCAAGGTGGAAGATTACAAATATTGGGATGGATTTCAAATGTTGGAAGATTACATGCTTGTGGGAGATTACAATATTGGGATAGATTTCAAAAGTGGGGGTATAATCCACTCGACCGGGCTAATAGGAAAGACTCGCCATTACTCGTGAAGATCGATTGCGAACTAATAATTCAATCCAATGAGAGCTCAACCCTTGAAGAAGAGCCTAAAATGAGCCTAAAATAATCACAACGGAGCTAAACGAAGATGTGGCAATCAATGAAGAAAAAATCAAATCACATTCTTTTGACTTAGTTGATTACCAATATATTGATTTTATAAATAAGCCCAATGAGGAGGTAGAAGTCTTCATAGTTGAATTTGAGTTGGATGAAAAACTTGTCCTATTATATAGAAAAGGGCAATGTTGAGTTTTGGAGATCAAACGAAGAGTGGATCAAAATCAAACGAAGAAAGATGGACAAGGCATCTAAAGCCTTCTTTAGGTGTCCGTGATTCAACTGCCAAAGTCGAGTTAAAGACTATAAAAAGAGCTTATTTGGAGGTAACCCAACTTTCCTAAATTTTAAGCTTTTTATTTACTTTTATGTATTTCCCATGTTTTTATTTTGATTAGCTATCATCATTTTTTGTAGGTAATTTTTTGAAGTCCCATGTACTCATGGTTCCAAGACAAGTTTGGGGATAAATTGGTGTACAAGAAGGTCACTTGCCCAAGTTCATCAAGAGCATCACAAAACCTATTTAAGTATTGGTGCCTCTTCGCAAATATACAATCGGGGAAGTTTCGTTATCCCCTCTTTCCTTTTTTCCTGTTCTTTTTCACATTGAGGACAATGTGCAGTATAAGTTTGGGGTGATTGTGCTTTAATTGGTGATTTTGTGTTGACATACATATTAGATGGCATTGCCGGCTTAGGATTGCTTGATGTTTAAAATTGTTATTGATTCATGAGGTATAACCAAATATGCTATTTGTGCATAAAATTTTTCAAAATTACTTGTCTATGTGAGATCTTGAGTTACTTTGAGCACAATAGTCATTATTAATTGTTATCTAGATGTGGAAATTTTTAGATTGAAGGGGAGATTTTTGAATTGGTAAGAACTAGGTTGTGAGTTGCTTGAAAATTTGTATCAACTTATATTCACTTCTCTTTCACTTTACCATATTGCGAGATAAGTTTGGGGGTGGTCGAGCCGGTAAAGGATATTATCTAGAAATGTGTTGATTCTATGCGTGTTGAAAAAAATTTGTGTGGTGTCTTTCGTCAAGTATAAGCTAGGTAATGACCATATGCTAGGGATCTAAGTCATGGTGTTATGTTGTGAAAAACAAAAAATATAATGTTGCACTTGTTGAATCTTGGGCCTCGCTTCGTAGCCTTTTTTACTCGAGTTATTAAGTCCGTTGGGGTATCTCAAAATCCAGTACCCTTTGGTCTAAACAACCGGGGAGTTATCGATCTAAAGCTCACTACAAGGGTCAAGAAGAAAGTTGAAGGGAGTGAGGTAAAACATGAGATTTGACTGGGCAAAAAAAAAAAAAAGAAAAAAAAATTGTTGTTGTGCAAGTGTATTTGATATTGGGCTTAGATAACTAGTGGGTTTGAATTACTTGGTATAAGTTTGAATGTCGAAGCACTCATTTAATGGAGAATCATCACATGACTAGATGTTGATATTGCTGATTTGACCCAACCGAACTAGAGCAGAAAAAGAAATGAGTGAATTGAGAACAATCTTTAGATTTACACCCGGGGAAAGAGAAAGAAACATCTACTTGAGGAGTGTATATCTCACTAGCGGGAGGAAATATTTGACCTCAAAGGGTCGGGTTGGAGCCAATTTGAAATATATTTTTCCCGTCTTGACAACTTTTTCCTTATTTAGATGATGATTGAAAGTCACTACGCACCCACACACCTTTTTGGTTAAGGTAAGTGGATTATAACCAAAAGTAAATCATGTACAAAAGCACAGGGGCATACCCCAGACCATAGAAACTATGCGGAGGACAGGCCCCCCTACATAGACAAAACAACGACAAAAAGTTAGAAGACTATCCCTCTAGGTAGTACAAGAAAAAATTCCAACGTCCAAACCCAAAGAGCGTTGAATCCACTTATTTTCCATAGTGGGATCCACATTATAAAGTGTATTAAACTTAGAAAAAACTGCAAACATAATATCATTGAAAACCAAGCTAGCGTGCCTAGACGAGTGATCAAAGAAACGGGAATTTCTCTCTCGCCAAATGTAGTAGATCATGGCTGCAAACATGGTTTTAATGACTGAATTTCGAAACGAATCAGCCCCAAATTGTTGTGCCATCCAACCTACAAGCTCCTCCTAAGGACGGTGAATGATAGGTATGTTACATTTTACTACAAAAGTGCCTCCAGATCCACTCCGAATATGGGCAAGTAAAAAAGAGGTGAGCTGCATCTTCTTGATCACTCCCACAAAGAAGACATTTAATTTCCTCAATCAAACCAAGCCTCCAAAGCTTGCTTTGAGTATTAACTCCATTACAAAGAAAGAGCCACACAATGAAAGCATGACGAGGAATATGCTTACCAAACCAAACAAGTTTATGCCACGGAACTGCCTCCCTCCTATGCCGAAGAGACTCCCAAGCTAAGCCAATAGTAAAATGCCCGTTCGGCGCACCAACCCATTGCATAATATCCGAAACAGTTGGATTAGGGATGAAAGTAGGGGGAGTGGCGTGAATCACCTCCAACCAGTTAATAGATAAACCTAGTGGATAAGCTTAAATTGTTTTAGTAGCATTATTTGGAGCATACGTGTGAATTGATATACAATTTTACACTCTATGATATTTTTGGAAAGCTATCTTATGTGTTGATCTTTATCTAGTTTGCATGATTGTGTGGTAGATAATCTTGATCAGGACGAGTGATAAGTGCGTTTTACGCACTTATTTAGATCACAAAATATGGACAATTGATTGTAATAATGTTGAAATATAGCTTAATTCTATATAAATTGTGTTTGCAGGACTATATCAATGGAAATAATGATAAGTGAGTGAAAACGAGCAAGAAATGACCAAAATGGAAGAAAGCAAAAATTCATGGACCAAATTGCAACTTTCTAAAAGTTGTATGGAAGATCGAATCGAGCATGGAGATGGGCTAGGTGCAAATTGGTGAAGTCATGGTATGATTGAGGAAGGAAATAGAAGAAAAGAGACCAAGATATGAGAGAATGAAATTTGGGGATCAAAACGAAGAAGTTTGTAAGTCGCCAGTCCAAGCGGTCGCTTGGAAGAAAGCCAAGCGGACGTTCAGTTGCCATCAGGAAATTCAAGAGGCCAAAATGCAAAGCCAAGATCACTTGGTACAATTTTTAGGCGAAAATTTTAGTTTCTTTATTTGATTCAACCTCTTATGGAAATAGATCTTGAACCCCTTTTTAACCATAAACACGACCAGAAACTAGGGGCTACGCACTTTTGGAGATTAATTTGACATTGGAGAGGAAGAACACGAGGAATAACGCGAAAATTCATCAAGCACTTCAAGGAATTAATTGAATATCTACTCGGGTGATGACGTTTCTTCATTTATTCTTTTGTTTTTCTTTCTTTAGCATGTTAGGCTAGTTTTTCTTGTATTAAGAGATCGATGAACCTTGTAACATGATATTTTAATCCTTAGTTTTATATTTTTGACATTAAAACACGTTTTTGGATGTTTGAATGATTTATACGTATTGATTCCATATAATTATTGTGTGCACGTTAATTATATGAATGTGGTGATCTATTTTATGCATTCGAAAGAAGGGAAATAGATTCGACGTAGTATAAATTGTCATAGGGTCTGATAGGGGATAGAAATATACCGCTATGCTCTATGTGAATCTTTAAGTATTCATAAAAGTTAATGCGTTCTTTTATGGTTGTATTCGTCATAGAAATATAGTCGGATCGCATGATAGAATAGGTTTAACATTACTAGAAAGAGATTGTTAAATTCAATAGGAACATTGATTCTTCAATATTTAATCGTGTTGTCAACTTGTAAAACTAGGATTTAAATGGATTGTTGCATGGGGATTCGTGATCCTAGTGCGTTTTTCTCATCTTAAGTAAATCAATTTGCATTCGTCTTTCATATTACATTCTAGGATAATTTGCATTTAGTTTACCAAACTCATTCATAGTAGTTTTCATAATTTAGTTTGGTTAGTTTTTAGTATAAAAGCACATCAAAACTCATCTTGTTTTGGTTAAGGTCAAGATAAATAACATTAAACTACTCAATCTCTGTGGGATCGACAATCCGGACTCTAAACGTTCACTTTATTACTTGTAACGAACCGTACACTTGCGGTGATTTTAAATCGAACGGTATTTTCGTGAACATTGAGCAAGAGTTTAAATTTGGGGTATTTAATAAGTGTATTTTTGCACACTTGTTTAATACCTAAACACACTTATTATTGATGAAATTGCGCGAATTTCTATTCACAGTTGTGTAAATGAGAACAAGGCAAAAAGAATGAAAAAAGACTAACAGCGTACAAAAATTGTGAAGGGTGACATAACCGAGTCAACCTAATGGACCCGACACGTGTCGTGCGCCCATGGTAGATTCAGATAAATACCAGACCTACCACCAAGGCAACTGAACATTCTTTGACTGAAACATATTTTTAAAAGAATTTTGACAGAGTTCCTTTTAAAAATTGACTAACCACCTGGAAAAAAATCAATTTTCTTAAGCATACTCATATAATTTAAAATAGGGCACACTAGTCCCTCAGATTACAAACTTCTCAAAATAAAATACTGGCAAAACGATAATTAATAAACTTTAAAAATCAAAATACCCAAAAGGAATATGAACTAAATAATTTGACCAAATGAACCATACAGCTAATGCAATGTGTGTGTGTCTCAACATCGTAGACCGACAGGGTCCAAGGCTGCACAACTCTGCTACTATCTGCTCAGAGAATGAATTTAAAATATGAGTTTGTGACTCAGTGAGTAGATAGTTTGAAAATAAGTATACTTTTCTAAAAAGTCTTGCTCTGTTAAAACTTTAAGAAATTCTGAAATCTAGTAATACTTTTAAAACTAAACATGGTTGCATCATAACATTCTTTGCTCTTTACTCTCGATAAACAACTGATTATAAATAATCTGATCTCGGTAGATAAGTGAAAATATGGTTTCACATTACTGTAAGCTGAAATCATTATTCTGCAAACTGAATAAACTGAATTCTGAAATCTGATAAGCTGAATAAACATAATATTTATAATAAAAAGTCACCCCAATAAGTACCCAATGAATAGCCTTACACATGTACAAAATAATCTCGATGTACAAGGCAAAGCCATTCAAATCTGAAAATCTGACAACTGGTCATACGTACGCAGAGCTGCCCCAAAGGCTAAGCACCCTAGTACACGGCTCAAAGCCTATGTGTGTTCGTAGAGTGGGTCCCAAAGACCTCTGATAATTTGGTCATTCACTGTAGAAACACATTCACATCAGTGTAGAGTGGGTAAAATCACCAAAACTGATCATGCACTATGGTTACATTCACACAAGTGCAGAGCGGGTAAATCACCTGGATACTTTCTGGTGGTTTTTGAAATAACTTTATACAAGGTGAAATGTGTAATATGAATATAACATACTAACGAAATAATTTAACTGAGTGATATTTAACTTTAAAAAGAACTTGCTATAAGGATCACTTTATTCTGAAATTCATGCTATAAAATAAGCTGTATGAAATAATTAACTTTCAAATTCAAATCTAATATAAATTTAATAAATACTAATTTCTTGAAAATAAGCTTTTTCCACTCACTGAATTATAGGTTTCAAGCCTAGACATTATGTTTCCCGAATATCCTTGCTACCTCATCCTGAAATAACAATAAAATAGTATGAAATCAAATTGGTTATGGGATCACAAACACTCATCTTGCATTCCTCTATTTCTTTCTTTCCTAGTTCTCCCGTCTAGTTGTCTAAAACAAAAATTCATCCTTATTCTAATACTAGTGAAGGCACGTGCGATGCACGTGCATGCGTTCTTCTCTTTGTGTATATTAGCGTTGAGACTGTATATGTATACTACAATAAATAGATGAAAATAAAGTCATGAATGACATGTAAGTGAAGAAGAAATTCCTGTTACAAAAAGAAAAAGAAATGCTTATAAATAGACGACAGGCGAAATAAGAAACTACTGGTAGAAATAAAGAAATTAACAGAGTAAATATACTTTAATAGAACACACAAAATATACTTGTTACATGATGAGTATTTTCCTGTCAATCATTTAGCTACTTGAGCAGTTAACATACGTATCAAGCATACATGAATGGGGTTTGGAGTCCAAAAGAAAATACATCTTGTCAATTTTAAATCATCAATGTAACACAACAAGTGTTTAATTGGAAGCTAGATGATTCAGTGTCATATATGATTATAACCACAGCTGAATGATGTTTAGACCAACTACTTTCTTTGGAATTCAATGACCAAAGAAGTTTAAATGAAGGAAATGTTGGACTTACATGTCATCTCCCTTTTGCCAAAAGAGAAGAACAAATAAAATTTATGTGACAACTATTGTGAAGAACCTAATTGCATTGTATTTTGAGTTCCTTCGAAAATTGGGGATGAGGTCCCAAATTCAAGATATCACATTAATGGAGACCTACATCAGAATAAAAAAACACAAAAATGAATCAAGAATCACTACCATTTTATTAATATGGACAAACAATTAAAACCTTTATATTTTATTTATTTACAAATATGAATGAAAATTCAGTACACAAAATAAAGAAAATTCATAATGACCAATAGGAAACACCACCCAAATTCAAGCAATTTAGACCTTAATATGAAAGATTTTCACTTTAATTCACCAACAGTTAAAATAGATCTATAAACAATACTCAAAATTTAACATACCTGAAAGTCTCCAACTAAAAGAACTCCAAAGCTCCCAAGTTTCTGAATTTCCAAATTTTTAAATTCGTTTCATTTCTCTCTATGTAGAAAAAGAAAAACAAACACAAAGAGCAAAAGTGAATTTTCTTTTCTCTTTTCCAATAGGCATCATACAGACGAAATTTAAAATGAAAACACAAAAGTTCAGAATCCATTTCTTATATAATGATACCAAAAATATTTTGTGATAAAAAGGGTATGGAATAGGTAGAATATAATCATAATTAAAGAAGAAACCCACATATTACAATATTATTTTCTAAATCCCGCATATATAGAGCCCGTTTGATTCCCATTTTTATGAAAAAAAAATGCATTTTAGAATAGTAGATTGATGGAGAATGTGTGGTTGAAAAATAAGAAAAAGTTTTTGATTTATGTGAAATATTATTTTAATGAAGAATGTGTGGTTGAAAAGAAGACAGAGAAAAATGCATTTTCTTAAAAATGGGAATGAAACAGGCTGATAATGTTACATCAAAGAAATGTTAATCATATGCAAAATCAGAAACCATTTTTCTAAAACCAAAAAATTAGAAAATGACTTGATCGCAAATTCATTGAAAGAAGAATACCATGTAGCAATCGCAGACAACAATCAGCTTTTCATACAGAATCCCCCCTCCCAATCAGCCTCCACCACTCACAGGTCCAAGATCGAAGTCGAAATTACCATTACTTTGGCTGGATTATTATTTCCTTTGGACAACTCAGAAGGTTTTCCTTGCAAGAAATACAGCTAGCAACAGAGAATTTCAGTGAAAGAAACATAATTAGACAAGGGGCTTTGGAAAAAGTATATAAGGGTATCCTTTCAGCCAACACAAGAGTTGTTGTTAAACGCCTAATGGTTTATCATAGTCTTGGTGGACAGACTGCATTTTTACGGGAGGTTTACTTGGATAAGTATTGCAGTTCGCTAAAACATTCTTCAACCATTTATGTGTAACCTCAGTGTTGCATATTGGTACTCTCATCACGTTTAACTTCAATTGCCTTATTTTTCATCAATTGTCTGCCTTCAGGCTGACATAGTTTACAATCTGAAAGACTTTTTAAAATAGGAAAGAACATATATGGAAAAAAAACATGTTTTAGTTCCCTCACTCATATAAGTTCAACAAGATTATGTTATGTATGTATACAATAAGAAAAACAACTGTATATTACAACTGTATAATCAATAGACAAATTATGTTGTAGAATCGAATATACAAAATATAAAAAAAAAAAATGAAGATTTCAATGAATATGAAGCCAACGGTTTTGAAACATTATAATTGGGTAGAGCTTCATTTTATTTTATAACTATATTCAAATTAAAATAATTAAAAGTACAGGATAAAGGGGAAAATTTTTGAATGTTTATGGCTCATTACGGAATATCAAACGAAGTCGAAATATTACATTTTTAATATCATTTTCAAGTACTCACGCCTATTATTTCACGACGTTGATGGTGTGCGAAACGACCAATCGTAGCAAATGTTGCGACGCTTCAAAGTAGATCGTTTCAAACTAATATTTCGACAATTTTGATAACAATCTAACTTTAAACATTCAAACGAAGTCGAAATATTATATTATTAATATCAAACGAAGTCTAAATGATATAAAAGATTTATCGATTCGACCAATTTACGATTCATTTAGAAAATTTTAAAGTTAGCTTGTTATCGAAATTCTCAAAATATTAGTTTGAAACGACCTACTTTGATAGCCGTAACATTTGCCACGATTGGCCATTTCGCACACGTTCGTGAAATGATAGCCATGAATACTTCAAAATAATATTAAGAATGTAATATTTCGATTTCGTTTGATATTTCCTAATGAGCTCGAAAATGAAGAAAAATCATAAGTTTTATTAAAAAGATAAGTTACACGTCTTTTTGAACACATACGTTTGACGTTCGTTTAACTATTTTTTATATTCATTTAGATCATTCGATATCTATGATATAGTTCTCGAAATGAGTTTCAAGATAATATAGAAGATTTATCGATTCGACCAGCGTACAATTGTCTAGGAATTTTTAAAGTTAGCTTGTTATCGAAATTCTCGAAATATTAGTTCTACTTTGACGCGCCGTAACATTTGCTACGATTGACCGTTTCGCACACCATCAATATCGTGAAATAATAGACCGTAAGTACTTCAAAATAATATTAAGAATGTAATATTTCGACTTCGTTTGATGTTCCGTAATGAGCTTGACAATGAAGTCAAAAATATAAGTAATATATTCAAAAAGATGAGTTATACGTCTTTTTTAACACACGCGTTTGACGTCCGTTTAACTATTTTCGATATTAATTTAGATTATTCGATATATCTGCGATATAGTTCTCGAAATGAGTTTCGAGAGAATATAGAAGATTTATGGATTCAGCTAGCGTAGAATCGTCGAACAATTTGTAAAATTAGTTTGTTATCGAAATTTTCGAAATATTAGTTTGGAACGGCGTACTTTGACATAACGTAACTTTCGCTACGATTGACCGTTTCGCATACCATCAACGTCGTGAAATAATAGACCGTGAGTACTTCAAAATAATATTAAGAATGTAATATTTCGACTTCGTTTGATATTCCGTAATGAGCTTGACAATGAAGACAAAAATATAAGTAATATATTCAAAAAGACGAGTTATACGTCTTTTTTAACACACACATTTGACGTCCGTTTAACTATTTTCGATATTTATTTAGATTATTCGATATATCTGTGATATAGTTCTCGAAATAAGTTTCAAGAGAATATAGAAGATTTATGGATTCGGCTAGCGTAGAATCGTCGAAGAATTTGTAAAGTTAGTTTGTTATCGAAATTTTCGAAATATTAGTTTCGAACGGCGTACTTTGACGTAACGTAACTTTCGCTACGATTGGCCGTTTCACACACGGTTAACGTCGTGAAATATTAGGCCGTGAGTTCTTCAAAATGATATTAAAAATGTAATATTTCGACTTCGTTTGATATCCCGAATTAAGTCCGCAAATGAAGGCGAAAACATAAGTTTTTTAGGAAAAAAAAAAAGAGAAAGAAGGGTTTTGCAACTGCCTCGCACAGTGCGAGACACAATTTTTTTTTTTTTTTTTTTTTTTTTTTTTTTTTTTAATGACACTCATATTCTTTTTTTTTTTTTTTTTTTTTTTTACAAAAATATCTAATTTTTTTTTGGAGTGTATAGAGAAAATAAAAATTAAATAAAATTTTTTTTTTTTAAAGTAGCATATAGACTTTTTTTTTTTAATTAGGATATAGCAAAATAAAAAAGAAAAAACTCAAAACCACACGACACCGTTTAGGACGAGAGTTTCTACAGTAAAATTAACCTTCACTCTTTTAATATATAGGGGATAAACCCATATACATATTCTAATCCAATACTTAGACGTCAATATATATTATCTAACTTCATTTAAACTTGTAAAATCTAAGGAAGCCAACGGTTGACAAAACAGCAGTCAAATCTCATATTTCTGAATGCTGTCACCATTTCTATTTATTGAAATCTGGCACTAAAATTATGGACAGAAATAGCACCATTCTGCAATTGACAGAAATAGCACCATTCTGGGCAGATTTTCGAATATAACACCTGTGCACATTTGGTCCGAAAATTACCTACAATAATTACTTAAAAATGGAGAAATCAACCTTAATCCCTTAAATTAAGTGTTTAACATCATGTAATCCCAAAAAAATCAAAGAACAAATATCTATTTCATAAACCCATTTCATAAGTTTCATTATCTTCAATACCCATCTTTCCATATATACATTTCTTGACATCATCATGTTTAATACCTAAAATACATGTCAATAACCTCTAATTCTTGCAAAAATTCGAATTTAAGCACATAGTTCATAAACCCTAAAAATTTTAAACATAAACCATACCAAATCTCTTCAAGAAATTAGAAGATGAAATAAGAATAGGCAAAGTTACCTCTTTTCCTTCCTTTTTCCTTTCTTCTTTTTCTTCTCTCTCTTTCCTTCTCTTTCTCTGTCGATTTTTCTCTCCATTTCTCGGTCTCTCTCGACTCTTCCAGCCATGAGTGTGGATAAGGAAATGAGAAATTGTTTTAAGAATAATGCTAGGCGTACAGAAGCCTTTGTACAGAAGTTGTCCAGAAATTCAAAAAAAGCTACGTGTCGGCTAAAGAAAATGGAAATGACAGCAGACTTGGAGAAAAACTTTAATAAATTTCAATAAATTCCTTAAGTTTTTGTCTTCATTTTGGGGCTCAATTCGGGACATCAAACGAAGTCGAAATATTACATTCTTAATACCGTTTTGAAATACTCCCGGCCTAGTTTTACATGTTATTAATGGTGCGCAAAACGGCAAATCGTAGCAAATGTTACGGTGCGTCAAAGTAGACCGTTCCAAACTAATATTTCGAAAATTTCGATAAGAAGCTAACTTTAAAAATTCTCCAATGATTGTACGCTAGTCGAATCCATAAATCTTCTATATCTTCTCAAAACTCATTTTGAGAACTATATCGTAGACATATCGAGAAATCTAAATGAATATTGAAAATAGTTAAACCAACGTCAAATATGTGAGTTAAAAAAGACGTATAACTCGTTTTTTTAATTAAAAAAATCAATTATTTTATTAATGTTTATTATTTTTGAACGATAAATTTATCAATATAATTTACATTATTTTATTATGAAATTTTATATGTAGTATGACGTTAATTTTTTTTTTTTTGGGGACGTAAAAATTCCTAATAAATTTTTTATTACTTTATATATAAAAAACGATCATTTTTAAGAATTTTATTATTGTTGTTACTTTTTACTCTCAATCAATTTTAAAAAAATCGTCATATTAGATATTGGACCCTTTTTTTTTATATGTATAAAAATTTTATCGATGAAAAAGTAGTATAACAATTTATAACTCATGTAAAGTAATAAAAATTTTATTATAAATTTTTACGTCCAAAAAAAATAAATTTGACGTCATACTACATATAAAATTTCATAATAAAATAATATAAATTATATTGATAAATTTATCGTTCAAAAATAATAAACATTAATAAAATAATTGATTATTTAAAAAAAAAAAAACGAGTTATACGTCTTTTTTAACTCACACGTTTTACGTTCGTTTAACTATTTTCAATATTTATTTAGATCATTCGATATGTTTACGATATAGTTCTCAAAATGAGTTTCGAGAAGATATAGAAGATTTATGGATTCGACTAGCGTACAATCGTTGGAGAACTTTTAAAGTTAGTTTGTTATCGAAATTTTGAAATATTAGTTTGGAACGACCTACTTTGACGCACCGTAACATTTGCTATGATTGGCCGTTTTGCGCACCATTAATAACGTGTAAAACTAGGCCGTGAGTACTTCAAAACTGTATTAAAAATGTAATATTTCGGCTTCGTTTGATATCCCGAAAACTTAACTCAAAATGAAGACAAAAACTTAATGAATTTATTGAAATTTATTAAAGTTTTTCTTCAAGTCTGCCATCATTTCCATTTTCTTTAGCTGACACGTAGTTTTTTTTGAATTTCTGGACAACTTCTGTACAAAGGCTTCTGTACGCCTAGCATTATTCTTGTTTTAATTGTGAGATATTTATGTTTCTTAACTCAAAAATTGCAAATGAAGTCCCTTGTCTTCCAAACAAAATAACATTAAGTCTTGTACTTCCAAAACTAAATAAATAACTCTCTAACTTCAAATATAATCCATCTTAACCCTTCATATATTATCCATCGCAAAATAACCCCAAGAAAATAATTTGCTTCATTTAAGTCCCATTTTGACTATGACTTTGACAATTCCACTTTTGACCTTGATTAAAAAAAATGGGTTGTTACATGGGGACCAGAGTCAATAATCCAAAAAGTTGGAGGACATTGGGATGCAATTTATGGAGGGCAATATTGAAATGAAAATCAAAATCTGAGGACCAAATTGTACAAAATCATAGTTGAAGGACCAGCCACGCAATTACCGGAGGACTGGGGCTACAATAAAGAGAAAATTGAAGTGGTTTGCACTTTCTTCCAAACTCCAGGGACTTGAATTGCAATATTCACTAGGTTTTGAATTAAAACATGAATTGGGCTTCTGCTGGGACAGATTCTTCTTCACGTTTCTGCTGCTGGTTTTCACGTCTTCTTCTGCCATTTTTTTCTTTTTTTTTCTTTCTTTTTCTTTTTCTCTTCTTCTTCTTTCCATTTTACTTGGTATTTTGGAGATTAAATCAAGAGTTTGAGATTCAATCAAGGATTTTGGCAAAGTTTTGGGGAAATCAAGCCGAGCTCGAAAATAGGGTTTTATCTTTAAACTTTGATTTTTCTCATTTATTTTGTCAAATGTGTAATGTATTGGATTACTATTCTCCTTTATTATCATTCATATATAATGGGCTAATATATTTGTGTTGGGATTTGTGGTTGAATTTTAACCTAGCTTTTATTAAAATCTATATTTGCTCTTTGATTTTAAATTGCTTATTCTCATGTTTTTTTACTATTGTTATTAATGTTTTTTTCATTTATGTGGCCAATGAATGAATTTGTTTAGTGATTTGTGCATTGTTCGAGAGAAAATTGTACATTTTAGACCAAATAATAGAAACCCTAGGTTTGTGTAATGTAGTGCATAGAGATATACCACTAGCCCTAGGTGATCCATTGAGATAATTCACAATTATTGAATGCAGTTGTTTGGTTGTAATCGACATAGAGATATAGTAGGTTAATCCATTCAATCAGGGTTAGTTTCAGTCGAGAGAGGTAATTAACTAAAATTGGAAGATTGGATCTAACATCGAAAGTGGGTAATTGGTTAATTGGCTTGTTGTGAAATTAATTAGGCGACGGTTAAACAAAACCATGAATCCCAACCACGTTTTCTTCCAAGATCTCCAAGTGTTTTTGTTTTTCTATTTTGTAGATGTTAGTTAATTTTTCTTAATCCTATGTTTTTATTGTGTGTTTATTTTCGTTGTTAGAATTAAAATTTATTAAAGTTGTGTAATTGAAAGTATACATTCCTCGAGAGTTCGACAACCCGAATTTAAAAGATCCACTTTATTACTTGAGCGTGACCTTTGCACTTGCGGCTTGCACTTTTTAGCGAACATTGATGATAATTATGTGGCTGGTGTTCATGATACAATTAACCATCTTAAAGGTTCTCTTCATGACAAATTTAGAATCAAAGGTAAATTGAAATGCTTCCTTGGCATAGAAGTGGCTAGGTGTAGACAAGGTATATGCCGGTGGAAGTATGCTCTTGATATATTAAGTGATTCGGGGACAATTGGTTCAACACCTACTAGGATTCCTTTGGATCAAAATGTGAAGTTAACAAAAGATGAAGGAGAGCTTCTTCCTGATCCAGTACTCTATAAGAGATTAATTGGTCGATCGCTATATTTAACTATAACCAAGCCAAACATTTCATACTCAGTCCAGTTATTGAGCCAGTTTATGGAAAGTCCTCGAGTACCACATCTACACACAGCACACAAGGTCCTAAGATATGTCAAAAGGGCTCCAGGCCAATGGTTATTTTTTATCCAACAAATTTGAAGGTGCAGCTACATGGATATTACGATTCTAATTGGGGTTCTTGTCCTGATACCAGGCAATCAGTAACAGTGTTCCGTATCTTTGTTGGTGAATCATTAAGTCCAAGAAGTAGCATGTTGTTTCCAGATCTTCCTCAGAGGCAGATATCCACGGACAATTTGTGTTGTGAATTGACATGGCTCTAATATTTATTTAAAGACTTGCAGATAGCGCTCATCCTCAAGCCACTTTCTTATGCTGTAATAGTAAATCTGCTGCGCACATTGCCACAAACTCTATCTTTCATGAAAGGACCAAGCATATAGAGCTCGATTGTCACTTAATACGAGACAAAATCCAAAATGGAAGCATTATTACAAAGTATGTGTCCAGTAGATCAACGACAACAAACATTTTCACCAAAGCCTAAAGTTCTCAAAGCTTTTATGTATGCATGCACAAGATGGGAGTAATGAACATATACTCTCCATCTTGCGAGGAGCTATTGGAAGGCAGCAAAACTGTTGAGTTGGAGAATTGTTAATGTCAGCAACACATTCAGTGATGCATGAAGCCAAAGATTTTCTAGAAGAAACAAAGAATCTTGTAGCTAATTTTCATTTTCTATAATTGTAACACCCCGAAAATTTTAAAGAATAAAATCATATAAATCCACCTACTATATTTTATATTTTGAAAGTCGACGGACTAAAGTGATATATGTATTAATTCAACTTCGTTTGGGTCAAATATTTAAATATTATTATATCAATATTATACTCATTGGATAACTTGTAATTAATCATGTATTTTGAACTCGAGTAAAAGTCGTTTCGGATAAACGAAGTCTAAGGGGCGTTCTCTTTGCTGTTTTCGGGCCCTTTTTTGTTTTCGATTTTTTGAAACATTGAAAACGCGTTCTCTTTCCCATTTTCGAAAACGAGTTTTTGAAAACGGCTGAAATTTTTGTGAAGAAAAAAGAATAACTTTTTTACGTTTTGGTTGTTTTCTTCACAAATCTACCAAAACTCAAAAAACACAGGTTGGGAAATATTTTTTCAAAACGAAAAAAAGAACGAGTTTTCAACAATCTCAAAATGGACACCCAAAATACAAAACACAAAACGAATTCAAAACTCAAAACACAAAACTGAAATACGAAGAGAATGCCCCCTAAGTTATTGCACTTTAAAGAAGTTGTTATAAATTAGTTTTTTTTTATTTTATTTTAGTCAATTGAATTGATGGGAGCTACTGCCACAGGTATATTTAGTTTTGAATTGTGTAGACACGTGTATAATTGGTAAACCTTCTTTATAATAAAATATTTACAAGGCATGTGTAGTACGAAAAGGTTGATAAAGGTAAATCTATATTAGATTGACTTGATTGCAGTTTTTATTTATGATGGACAGCACGTGTACCAATTAATTTTATTGCTTTGATTGAGTATGTCAATTAGTCTTATTTTAATATTATTCATTGCCTTGATTTTGGGAATTGATGGGGGTAGATTCCCACTGTAGATTGATTTGGGGAAAAGTAATATTCGATTGTCTAAAAAACACGAGATTGAGACTTTTATGGAGGGAAAATAAGTACTATAAATAAGTATTTATGGTTCACCCTAAAGAGAAATACAAAGAGACAAATGTACATGTTCGGTGGTAGCAACACCACAACAAAAGAATAAAGATTTTGAGAACGTGAACTTCTTGCTTTCCTTCCAACAATTTTATTATCAATTAAGATAGAATATTATGTGCAAGTTGTTATGTCCCTACAATATTATAATGTTTTCTACATAATTTATTTCATGAGATGCTTATTGACCTACGGGTTTTGATGAAATGAAATGTGAGAATCTCCTTCGGGTTTTTCTCAAATGCTTGCTTTCGATTGATCTCCGATTACTCTTGATGAAATGATGGTATGGAATGCTAATTATCATATTGTTTTGGGCGCATGTATCCTACTGAATTTAAATTACTCATTCCTTCAAAATTTTAATATTTCAGGACAGATCGGTCAACGTGGATGGTGGATGAGCGGTGTGCAGGTTGCCAAGTAGAATAATTTTCAAGAAAAACACTCGACAATAAATTTGGTTAAGATATTCTATGTTTCTCGTTATTTTTTTCATTTTATGTTCTAAATTCGCGACTATGTTTGTTTAATTAAAGCTTTGAATGTTCAAATTATTTTATTTCACGATTTGTTATTTAATTCAACGTTTGAAAGTGTTTAATTTTCTCAATTAACTATTTCCGCTGCAAGAAAGAAAATGAAATGATATCGGTAACACCCCAGAATTTAAGCCAATAAAAATTTGGGGCGTTACAATAACTGTATTCCTGGTATTCTGTTTTGTAACATGTTGTAGTTGATTGCATGTATATTATTCTATTATAGGCATGAGAAGTGTATATATATTGGTATAATGAACATATACAATTGAGAAGATTCAATATACAAAAAAAAAAAAATTCCTCTCCTCAAAACTCTCAGCTGAAATTCTTTATTTTACTCTACAATTCTTGAAACAAATATATATCATATTTCATATTTCAAAACGTGATATAACCTTCGAACTCGATTGTTAGGGATAACATCAAAAATCACAAAATTTGTCAACTTCCATTGGAAGATATCGTAGAAAATTTTGATTCTATTATCTAATTTTGGATGACGAAGATGACACAACAACTGTATTTCTTCTCCAATGTGTCGAGTACTATTATCATATAATTTTTAGAATTAACTTATGTTATGGAGGTGTAATTAATTCAGCTTAATTATATGGTTTGTATTTGATTTTTGGTTACAAAAAGGATTATGAGAGTGATCAAGGGATATAGTATTTATGATATTATTAACAATGTTAAATAGTATTTTAGTAGTATAATCAAAGATAATGTATGGAATTATTTTATTTAACAGATGTATATTTGGTTTTTCCCCTAAATTATATTTTGCCTGAATGGTATGAATATCAATCACTCAATTTTAATACAATTTAGCTTACCAATTTCAACACAAACCAAAAACACCCATAATGGTATAAAATAGAACAGAATTACTGAAGCATGATAGAAACATGAACAATAATAAAAGGTTCTTATTTGTAACACACGAATGGGTGTTTTTGCTCGAATTTCGCTCAAATGAATGTGATAACTATTTGGTATCCACCAATTAATGGAAAAAAATGAAATATCTTATTAATCAATAAAACGAATGTATAACTTACAAAAAGTCTAATTCTATAGAACTAGAACTTAAAATGAAACTCTAATTCTATATACATTTAAATAAACTACAAAACTACAAAATAAAAGTAAGGGTATGTTTGATTACCCTTTTTTCCCTAGAACTAGGAATTCAAATTCCATTTTCCTACTTTTTTGGTGTTTGATAACATATATTTTCCATGGAATTGGTTTTCTTGATTTTGCTCACACATGTACATTTTCCCATTTTTAAGGAAAATGTTTTCCCACCACTTTGGTGGGAAAACAATTTCCATTTTTCTTTTTGTTTTTTTAAGGCAATTAGAAAAAAAATCTATAGTTAATGGTAAAATTTTTTATCACTTTTATTGACAATTTTCATGTAAAACAAATCCAAACGAACACCAAAAAAATTAAAAAAATTATTTTTTTATTTTTACTTTTTGGCTTTCTTTTACATGGATTTTAATAAAAGTGATAAATTTTTTATATGAATAAATTATTAAAAATTAAGAAAATGATTAAACATTGTTCATTTGGTGCAACTTTTTGTGAATGGAGATGATTTTTTGTTTAGTGTAAATTTTGTTGCAAGGTTGGAGGAGAGAAGGCTTGAAAGGAGTGGAGATCGAGTTTGGAACAAAATTAACACCAACTAAAAAAATTATTAAATTAGTAGCTAAGGAAATTAATCTTTTAGGTAGCCACTTAATATTTGGGTACCTGCTTAAGCATCTCCAATGTTAAAAATAGAAACCAAAACCTTATGTAAAGGCTAATAAAAAATAGAAATCAAACTACATCTTTCTCCATTTTAGGTCGGTGTTTGTGGATAATGGTAGAAATGGGGTCGATGGTGATTTCAATTCTTCTATTTTCAGCCAATGAGGTGGTGCTAGCCATTTTGCGGAAACAACAAAGGTAGTAGTGGTGATAGTGGCCTATGATTGTGGTGGTAGCTGAGGCTATGGGTGGGTTGGTAGGGAAAGGAGATTGAGTCCTTTGTAAGTTTTTCCTCTTTTTTTCATCCACATGTATGGTACGGGCTAATGAAATTTTTAACCCCATGGAGTTAGACCTTTCAGTCAATTTAAAGTGAATCTTCCAAATAGACCTTCGGGGTCAATATGTATTTCCTAAGAAATTCTTATGAAATGTTCCAGTTTAATATGTTATCATGTTTATATTATATTTGAATAAGAATTGCATATATCTTATTGGTGTTTTTTTTTTTTTTAATAAATACTCTTACTATCAAATTTTAGATTAGTTCGGATCGTGTTGAATGCATGACGAATTGATGTAGTAGTTATGTTAATGGTCATCAAGTAATTTAGAGTCTTCTAGGATGTTTTTATTAATTATAAGTTTGACATTATTTTTAAACTTTAGTATGGAAATATTTCTCTTATTTTTATTGAAGTTTGCTTTTTGGGTACCCATTTTGAAATTTATAAAGTTAGTAGTTCAAAATTTCAATTATCATAATTTTTTTATGATACTTTTCTACGTAATGCATATTAGTAATGCTTCGATTACAAAATGCATATCAAGAGGTAAGGTTCAATGTCTCCTCCCATAATTAGGTGTAAAAGCCTTTATATGAACAAATTTTTTACTTACTATCGAAATTTGCGAAAATAAATAAATAGATAAATAAACATTTTAATGTTGTTGAATCCAGACAATGAGTTGTTATCTTGTATTATTTCTCACAAATAAAATATTATGTATCTTTTTTTGAAAGAAATTGGATATTCTTGAGCTAGAATTGTGATTTTTACTGAATCCATTGAATATTAGATTGATTAAAATTCTTTGCATCTGTATTTATTTGTTTCCAAATGTACTTGTGGTGACATACGTGCTAAAAACTAATTCCATCAAGGTAAATGATCGATGATTGAGTCCACATGCAACTATTTAAACACGTTTCAGAAATACCAGTAAATTCCTCTTGGCCGAGGAAGAAAACCTCCATAATTTTGCAATCAATATGGTGAAGTTTGGTTGTTCTCTTTAAACAACGATGGATGACCTTATCCTTGGCAAGGACTAGATAAGAATTATCCGATGTCAAGATTCCCACCTTAAAATCAAGAAACTTTATTAACTCATATCCCTTTTTTACATAACTGTTTTTGTGGACACATTGTCATGAGAGAGATCTACATAAAACCTGTTTACAAAGGAGCAATGTTAGAGAAACATTTTTATATTTGTTGTAAATAATAGGATTATTAGTGAATAGCAATTATATCTTTATAGCCCCTAGTCTTTAATACTATTGTATCCCTAATTCTTTCATATAAATATGGGACTTTGGTTCTCAATAAGTCTATTTACTTCTCTCTTTTGTTCTCTTTCTCTTTCTAGTTTATAAAATATGAATTAAATTGGTGTACAGGGGGGGTTGCCAGGGGTCTCACTGTAGAGGCCCCCCCATGAATAAAAAAAAAAAAAAAAAAATAGCGACGGGGACCACATTGTGAGAGGCCTGGGAAGGGCCTGGCAGGTCCCCCCTGTACGTGAAGCGCGCTTCATAAAATATTATCAGCATAAGTCTCTCAAAATCAAAGTGAATTAGTTAGAAAGTAATAATTTTTATAAGCATAATCATCTATTATGTGTTATGTATACCAAAATTAATTTGGTGACATGGAAAAATAATCACCATTAGTGAGAAGCATAGTTGACAGAATTTGTGAGAAAGAATATGTGCCAGTTTGTGTCATAGCTGCAATTTGTCAAAATCCATTCTTTATCCCTTTCCATGAACCAAAGTCCCATAATGATTATGTAAATGATGCATAATGATTACCTTTTTGCATATGCACAAGAGTCACATGCACAAGAGTCACATGCACTGGTTGACACCTATTAATTATATTCCAATTTCGTCAAAGTAATCAGTTGAATTTTTAAAAAATATTTTGATATTTGCAATTGTACTTGTATTTACTTAAAGCTACATTTTCGATGTATTTGGTCATAGGCTTCTACATCTATAGAGAGATGGATCCAACTACAACTATTTCTTTTTTGCTTTTTTGTTTGTATGCATCATAGGCCAATGTTTGAGGCCAATGTTTTCTATTAAAAATGATGACAACAATGTTTTCTATTATTATGTAAAGAATAACTTTAGAACATAACTTTTCAAGATTTTTTTTTTCTAATGCGTGTTTAGTAATCAATTTTTATATATAAATTTATATCATGTCTATATAATAGTTAATATTTTCCATCTGATTAAATATTTTTAGATATTCTCTTATAAACTTTAAATTCATAATATCTCATGTTGTTGCTCTTGAAATAGAAAAATATAATAATTAATATTTTAAAAGAATATTATTCGTAGATCTATCTATTCTAGTTAGATTGTTTCTCCTAAAGTAGTACATTATTATTAACAACTATTCTAATTAGATTTTACTTACGGGAAAAAAACATAATTAAAAACGATCTAACATAAATTATGTTTTTACTCCTCAAGAGTAATCCTTGTATAATTTATTACAATAGTATATGATTGGTCCTGAAGAGTATGAATTATAATTTTCAATATTTCAAAAGAATATTGATATATTGTTTTTGAAGAAGCAATAATAAAATATTGATATATCACACGTCTCAAAAAATTATATCTCGTAGTGTTCATGAAAAGATACAAATTAAACAATTCAATACTGATTGTAATTTTGAAAGGAAAATAATTTTTTATTTTACTAACATTCAAAAAGAATATTAATTTATGGAGCTAGAAGAGATACAAATCGGTGTCTCAATATTCTCGAAGAATATCATATTAGTGCTTTTGGAAATTTATAAATCCTGAAATACTAATAAGATTTTAGATGGATTATCAAGATATTTGTTTTGACGATAGTGCAACTATGCACACAAATTTTCTTGATAAAAGAACTTAAGAATTAATATTAGTGGAAAAAATTATTAATAATCGATCAGATGAATTGATTATTGTTGAATGCTCTGAAAAAGCTTGTATTATTTTATCAAAAATGTAAAATTATATACTAACGATGCATTTTATTCTAACAAATTCAGAAGAAGTTTGTTTAGTTTAAATGATATCCACTAGAATTGATATCACATAGAAACGATGCAAGAAAAAAATATAGAATATATTTGCATAATGTTTTTTTGTATTTGGCCAGAAGCAAATAAAAGAAAAATGCTCGGCACTTACTTCTGACATGTACTATACATTCAAATTATTGAATTCAAATATTATCATTAACTCAAAGTTCATTGACCATATATTGACTCTAATTTACTATGGAAGAATTGTATTATTGTATTTTTATTTCGAAATCAACAATGCTTCACAGAATCTGGATAGTCTACATAACTGTGATAAAAATATTGATATTTTAGTATTTCGTGATCTGATCGTCATGAAATTTGGACAGAAGTTCACAATTCATTGTGTTTCAAATTCATTAATTCCTATCAAAATATAACAGGTCATTTGTGAAATAGTTACATGAACAGTAACAAATTTTTAAATACTATAAAAATTTCAAATTTACATCTTGAAGAATGTGAGATTTGTTAACTAGAAATTATATTTATACTAAATGAATAAGAGTTGATGTTTTAAAATAAACACAACCTATCTTACATAAATGTTTCAGAAAGAATTATCTCTTCCGAAGAGCATGTCATTACAATTTCAATATTTTAGAAGAATATTAATATATTGCTTCAAAAGAGATGAAAATAATACATATTAGTATTCTTCAAGAATACCGCATTGTGTTCTCAACGAAGCATAAATTTATATCTATTAATAGTGTTGGAGAATAAAATTTTACTATTAATAGTTATTTATTTTATACTAAATTAAAGAGAAACATATTAAGTTTCTAAAGTATGTTGTACAATTGAAACAGATACTATATTAAACCAAAAGTTCAATTTGATTTTATTGTTTGGCTTGATCAGTTGGATAATCACTAGATCAATAATGATACTAAATTAAAAATTCAAATGGACGAATAACAAAGAACCTGAAATTTTTTCAATACAATGAATTCCTATATGTTATTTGTCCTCTTTATCGAAAATTAATTATTAAACATCACTAACTAAAATATGGATTGAATTTTCTATATTTCTAAAAATTAAACAGGGTGATAAATGGCGCCACATCATCCTCCATGTTGACCATCTTAAATACTATTTGCATCTAATAGATTTGATATATATACTAAATGATTGCACGATCTTTGCAACCTGTAGTTGCAAAATTACTGCTTAATTTTAAATTATAAGCATAATTTTCTGATTATACAATCAAAATGGTGTATCTTATTAATGCTAGTGGACCTTTTAATAAATGTTAGTTAGGATGTCGATAAATGGCTTGACACCATTGCTTGTTTAACGCATCAAATCAATTTAATTGAGAATAAAGTACTTTTCATTTTTGTTTTGGAATGTTATTACGCACCATGTCAACATCATAGTTAAAACCCTCTTATAATTGACTTATGATCAAAGTCTAATTTTTTTTCATCTAATTATTTTGAGGTGCAGTATGTAAAATTGATCCACTACATTGCACTGAGATAAAAAGTAAAAAATATTGAGAATAAATGAGTAGCTTGAATCCTTATACAATATCTTAAAAACCCTAATGAGTGATATTTTATAAAGTGGTTTGGTGGTTGTCAATTTGATAGGACAATTTCTCATCATTAGGGGGGAGGAATTAAGAAGTTGGAAATAATGTACAAATGTATCATCTAAAGCATATAATGATGAGAAATTTGTCCTATGTACAGAAATTCGAATGATAATTTATTTAAATGCATTTACTGACCAAAGATATCAACAATAGAGAACGCACCGTCTTTAAATGATCCAACTCGAATTAACGTCCTAAAAGACAATTAGTTAATATTATATTTGATAAATTTATTGTATGTTTAAGATATGATAATATTCGATTCTAATATAAAAATCTCCTAATAAAAGTGGAGCAATTAGTAGAGATGGTCCCAAAAGAGGTTCTGGTATTTGATATGTTGAAAATTCAGATATCTTAATAAGTTATGTCATTATGGAGAAAGAAATAGAATCGAAAAAAAAAATTGTCGACAACACATTTTTACATGGTGTACTGCATTATATTACGAATAACAAGGAATCAAAATAAATTTGTCGAAATATATAGATCGAAAAAGTAATTGGCCAAATAAATGGACGCAATCCTATAGCAAATTGAATTTATGAGAAATTTTTTTTGGAGTTTCTGGATCTACATTTTGAATTCATAAAAGTGTATACAAAATCAAAATAGAAAAAGTAATGTTAAGATACGAAATAGATAACATGAATTTTGGGAAGACTTGTATAAACAGATAAATTATCCTGTGGTAGATGCAATCACAAGCCTCTATTTTGTTAGCCTGATAATGCATAAAATTTGGGATTAGTCTAATTGTTCACTTTTTGTGTACATAAGGCTTTACACCCCCCTCACATAGAAAGACCCGCATATAATTTATTTTAGGATAAAGCTATGAGGTGTACATACTATGCTTGATTGCTAGTTAAGTAATTTTCTATTACCTAACTTGAGTGCTCCTTATATTCATTCCCCCAAGTAATCTCAATTTGAGAACTCAATCTAGTTACTATAATAAGTTTAATGGATAGCTTAATCCATTTTGATTACTTATAGTAATCTCATCTTGATATTTTATCAAGGTGGTTGAATCATAAACATTTGTCTCATCCCAGTACATTCTAAAATTGTTTGAATCAATAGCTTGTGTAAGTTAGCCAATCTCAGCCTATTCAATATACTTTATATATGCACGTAAATATTATTTGGTAATCTCAAAATTATTTATTTTTGGACATAAAAACTCACTCAAAAGTTTTCAATAATACAAAGTATCATATTCTAAACAATTCTATAGATTCGAGATGATCAAATATATCTCTAGACATTCTTAGAGTATAATGATTACCTATAATCATGTGATAGATATTTCGCATAGACACTTTCTTTTCTAATGTCTATCACAGAAATATCATTGAGTGTTTGGTTCCATCATGATAGAGCAAAACCCATGTTTTCGTCTCAATGATTGATGATAACTATTTACAAATAATCTCCATACATTCATTCTCATGCTTAGCTTGTATAATGCGATCAACACAAAAATTGGAATTACAACCTACCATTAGACTTTCATATGAATACAATGATCTTCATCCACATGATGAAATTTGAACGGGTTTGAAATCTTGTCAAAACTCAAATATCACTGTCAAGATGATTTCTACAGGCTGCAAGTATAACTTCAATTTTCCATAGTTCTTAAGGCCTTTAACAATGAAAAGTACAAGTTGATCTATGCAGATCTCTTCAATCTCTTCTCAATTTTGAACAAAAGTATAGTAGTCTATTTGGTGTAATTCTAAATATAAACGTACAATTATTGCTAGTATAGGTGGGCACAAAAGTGAATCTCACTGTAATGAAAAAGATTGGATTTTCTATTCTCCGTTGGTACTTTCATCAACTTTTCCTCTTTGTACTCTTAGAAGGAAAGAGTTTTCGCTAACCAAGAATATTTCAAATAAGATTTCTTCCACTCAGACCTAGATTAGAATGCTATCACTCGAAAACAAATTGCTCCAACTTGAATCAGAAGGTTTAAACAACTCCTATGTATTTTCTACAAGTCCAAAACTAATTCAACATTGAAGGTAGTATAGAGAAAATTCCATTGAGTGTCAAGTTGCAGGAAATAAGTAAGTTGGACATTATCTCTAACATCACCACATTTAACATTATGCTATTCTTTTTATTCAAAAACATAACATAATTTTGGTAACCTAAGAACAATTGCTTCACTAAATTTTTTTGTTTCATTACATAGATTATTGAACTCTCATGATAGAGATTTACGTTCTTCGACTATTCTCAAGGTTCGGTCTCTATCTCTTATAGATTTGAATGATTTTCTTAAAAAGTGTATTTACACCTCAAACTATTGTAAAAAAATCCGGAATCATAATAGACATGATACATTGTCAGGACGAACAAAAGTTCCATGAAAAAGTACAAGTTAAACAACACATTTTTAGAAGAGTACAATTAAGATCAAATTTAGTAGTCTTTGATGTCATCGTGAAATAAAACAAAATGTTAAATTGTCCACATTGCAACACTAAGTTGCTTCTATCAGTCATACAAACCACTTTGTAATATTTATCCTCTATCAAACCACTTTCATCTCCTACTATAATATGTTCTTCTAAGTCCCTTCACAGTCTCCTCATATTTCTCGCATTTGTTCAATCTCATTTAATACTTAAGACTTGAACTTTTATAAGAACTAAAGCATTGTACATAAGCATGCTCTCCAGGCTTAGCAATGCCAAGTTTCACAACCTCTTGCTTGACACCGTAGGTAATGACAATTAAAAAAATTGACACTTAAATTTATAAGTGACAATGACTTTCAAAATTCCCAACAATTGGGAAGAGAATACATAAGAGATAATATGACCAACTAAATGAAAAGTTTATCAACTCAACTTGATCACATTGAAGAATAAGATTATCTACCATAGAACTTGTCAAAACAAATGCATAAGCATTAAAATCTTTCTTTTTCTATATTCAAAAAAGTTCTTGATCAGAGTCAGAGTAGTCAGAACACACACCAAGTCTTCTATAACATGGTTGACGCTCTATAAAGAATAATACTTTTCTAGTACACCCAAAATTTTATCATGTCAAATGTTGTGTCATTTAGCTTATCACTAAGGTGTTGATGCCATGATCTATTCTAGATTTAAGAGACAACAATATTTTTCACTCAATTGATGAATTAAACATTTCTAGGAGAGATTTCCAATAAATTTTCCAACCATCAACATGCTAAGAATCTCACTAATACTACCGATCTTAGTATTTATTATAATCGACTAATTAACAGATGTCATATAATTCAATAAAACAATTTGATAATATGCTATAGGAGTATAAACATGTACGTTTATCGAAATATGATATGTAACATGATAGCAGAGTTTAAGGGGGCGTTCTCTTCGTATTTCAGTTTTGTGTTTTGAGTTTTGAATTCGTTTTGTGTTGTGTTTTGGGTATCCATTTTGAGATTGTTGAAAACTCGTTCTTTTTGTCGTTTTGAAAAAATATTTCTCAACCCGTATTTTTTGAGTTTTGGCAGATTTGTGAAGAAAACAGCCAAAACGTAAAAAAGTTATTTTCTGTTTTCTTCACAAAATTTTCAGCTGTTTTCAAAAACTCGTTTTCGAAAATGGGAAAGAGAACGTGTTTTCAATATTTTGAAAAATCGAAAACAGAAAACGGCCGGAAAACAGAAAAGAGAACGCCCTCTAAATCTCTTTGAAAGTAATTCCAACCATAATTGAAAAATAAAATTCGCATTTACTTAGTATATTATACAGTGTGTAATGAAAACTATATGCCATTAAATGAAGATATGGAAGCAAATCTCACTTTGGCATATCTTTACCAAGATTCGACATCTTGAAAAGATGCTTAAGCGAAGGACAAAAGGGTCTCAATCAATCCTTTAAAATGTGGAAACAACTTTGCAAAGGAATCTTGTATGAAAAGTCATGAAAATAAGAAAAGTTGATGTGACCCAGGATTTCTCTATAGTCTTCTATTAAGTTATGTTCCAAAAGCATTTTATAATTTTGATAAGCACATTTCTCAACATATTCTATACCCATAGTCTTTCTCTCTTAGCATGATGAAAGTGTGCTTGAATGTAATCTCATCGGACTAAGCATGAAAAATAATACCATATCCTAATGGATCACACAGCCACATCAAGATTAACGTTACTCAAGAATGTGGGAACACTATATTATTTAAAATGAGAAATCGTTTGACACAAACCATATTTTCTGACTAAACGCAATTTCAAAAATAATTCTTGATAAATGAAATGAGTCTAAAATACTTTCAAAGTATTTCGTAATGTAAAAAAACTGATAATCAATATATTGGTGCATCTAGAAAAACTTCAACTAGGGAAAAAAAACTCTAAATAAATATTTATTTTATGAAAATTTTAGAATTTAGCCCCTGCTCATATCTCTTTGAAATAAAACTCTTTAATTCTCATATTCATTTTCAACTACACATTTACATAATAAAATATTTTACACGTAAATCCAAAACTATTTCCTACTTTTTAACCACATATTCTTCAAAAAATACTATTCAAAACTCTATCTTTTTTCAAAAAAAAAATAATGGTCATCAAAAAAGGGCTTAATAAGTCAAAATAATTTTCATATTTTTTTTTTATAAATGTATTTTAATCAGCAATTACAAAATTTTTAACTATATGAAACTTTAATCATATATATTAAAAAGTCGAGAATATTATAGAGATCAAAATGTAATTTTTAAAATTATAATTAGGGACTAGCCCTCAACCATCGGGAAGAGGGTCTATTTAAAAAATTGAATGAGGCACGACACACTCACCCTACTTGCATTGGCGAACGTAGTCTAAAATTCAAAACCTTTTAACTTTTTTTCATTTAAGTCCGAAGTTAGTGTTCTTTATATCATTGGAAGCATCTTTCTAATTTTACCAATCTTACTACATCAAAATCAATTAACATGAAGGTAGTCGTTTTTTAAAGTTTCTACAGGTTTCGAATTTTCTCAAATGCAAAAATGAAATTGATGCTGCATATAATACATAAACCAAAATTTTGTTAATTTTAGATATGTATATCAAAAGATACCATAAGAACACACAAGGTTGCACGGATTAATGTACAAGATTCACAACACACTGAATAATGTAAAGTCATATTTTAACATGAAATACTATAAGGAATTCCAACTTTAAAGCTTTGATACCAATAAAAGGTTTTACAACATGCTTGAACGTAAATTTCGGTTCAAGATTCTTACTTGAAAGAATGAATTTTCTAGATCGTTATGGTTGAATCTCTATCTCAAAATCTAATTTTTTTTTTTTTTTTTTTTTTTTTTTTTTTTTTTTTTTTTTTTGCACTTGTCTAAATCTCGATCACAATTGAAGAAGATCATTATCCATAATTTGTGAGTTTTTCTTGCAAAAAATATGATTGTAGGGCATTCTAATTTTGGACCATTCTTCACAAATTTTTTTACCTATTTTTTAGTCATCATTACTCTCTTGTTCTACTGGAGGAGTTAATGGAAGTGATAAGATCCATGGAGGGCAACAATCATACAAAGTTCAGGTCCAGCTTGAAGAGAAACCAATGCGAAATTGCGAGCGAAGAAGATCAAGGAAGGTATGAGATTACATGCTCATGCTACGTGGCCGAGTCTTCGATTGCAACGAGCAAACCATCATGTTTCATGTTGGGCACGGAAGAGGAACCAAGATTAATGTACTTAATTCAAGCTAAGTTAGAAGAAGTGAAGCATGGAGTGTAGCTACTGGAAAGCGGCGCACGCACGTAGGCAAAATAGGTAGCCCACGCACGGGTGCAAAATTTCAACCTATAGGCAAATCAACTGAATGGCACTCATGCGAGAAAATATATGGTGCACGGGCGTAGTACAAAAATCTGAAGGCAATTTAATTTTTCCTTTTTCGTTTAGAACTCTAATCGTTTGATATTTTCTTGATATTTTACATTTTAATTAGGGTTTTATGAGTTCCCTAATAGGGCTCATTTTTTTCATTGTAATAACACTAATTTGAGAGATTAATTACAAAAGAGAAGTTGCTTTCTCATACTCTTCATTGAACTCAATTTCGAACTTATCAAGAATTTCATCTTTGTGGCATTCAACAAATTTATAGCAAGGTTGATAGTTTTTTGAAATTAGGGGGTCAAGTTCTTCCATAACTTTGGTTCCTTGATTTAATAAATTATTGGGTCAAGCTTCAAATCAGGATTTTAGCTTTCTTGGGTTGTGATTCAATCTTTTGTGGGTTTTGGAGCTACTATTGCTACGTGGGTTCACATGAGGAAGTTTTTCCGAGTTCATGGGGGTCTAGGGAAGGTATAGGCTGAATTCCATTTTTAAACCATTAATTCAAATCCAGTTTAATATCTTGTGGGTGGGTCACCTCATTTGGGTGACCCACAACCCGTTTTCCAAAACAATTTCATATCCTTATGATGACACCTTAGTTACTAAGAGATGTCATATATTTCGAATAAAAGAGGGTTGTGGTGGATAATAGAAGTTCTGCCAACTTGTTTAGTCATGATGCCTCTTTTTTAGCTAAAGATGTCACTTGGAAAACTCAACCTAATTAATAGACTGCTCTTAGTGTTTGGGGGCTCGATTTTGATTCCAAATGGTTCAGTAGAACTGCGTATCACTTTGGGAAAAATTCTACAAGCATTACAGTTCTAGTCTACTTCCTTGTAATAAAGATATCAAGGGCTTACAAATCCATTTATGGTCGCTTCTTAGTATAACCGGAGTATATAACATATGAAGTTCCCAGCTAGTCGAGGGCTTGGAATGATTACGATTAATTTTCTCATGTTTATGCTTGTCCACATGTATAGCAATATCATATAATCATGAAATATCTCAAATTTCGAATTATGTGATAATAGTAACATGTACATTTACCCATTAACAATGTCATTTAAATATAATATCCTACGTAATGTAGTTACTATTCATTTTTAGTTGAATCATTACTTACAGAGCTCTCGTTTTACATTAGAGTATTCAAGGTCCCATTTCTCTATATTTCATACAAATCATCGACTTGATGCCAAAGCAACCTAGAATAATATAGGTATATGTTTTTAGACCTACTATAAACATCATAGAATGGGGTTTAAGTGTTCAACTTGTATATATGCAAAGCTTTGTAAATAGTAACGGCCGACCTATATGTCCAAGCCCTTAACTTACATACTACCTACTTTGGGAAAGCCTGAGCTCATCGTACCCCTCACAAATTTTTATCACATCCCCAAGATTCAGACCCAAGAGGCCTTTTGAAGGACTTAAGTTGAATCCTGGTACCAATTGGACAACTTGGGTGAGGGAGAGCACGAGTCCATTGGACATAGAGAATTTACATATTTGGGATGAACCAATAACAAGGTCAAGAGAAAAAAAAAAAAAAAAGATCAAGGAAGCATGCAAAGACTTGTCCAACCTACGTGGGCCGAAAGTGCAACAAACAAGATACCAACTTTCAAAATGAGCGTGAAGGAGGAACCAATCTTAGTAAATTTAATTCAAACTAAGAAAGATGGAGCAGATCTAGAAATCCATGCCCACACATGGCCTTAATTCCAATGCCATACACAAAAAAATTGTATAATCTGAGAGGCAATTGCAAAGGAAATGAACAACATGATATTCTTCAAGTTCTACTCCTTTTTGGAGACCAAAGTGGGGTAGTAATGATATAAATTATAGGGCTGTTTCAAAGGGCAAGACTGAACCACAAGTGGAAGAAGAAGTTACCGCTAGCAAAAAATAAACACAAGTCAAATTTCCAACTGCCTAGGAACATGGATATCAAATGCTTTAAATGCAATGTCCAAACAAAAAGGCAATGATTATGCGTGAAAATGGGCAAGTGGTGACTGAAGATGAGAGTGATAGTGATTAAATTCTCGAGCTCGAGGATGGTAGTGACGATGCCGTAGAGTAGGCTGTAGAAGGTGAATCTCTTGTTGCGAGGCATGCTCTTAATGCACAAATTAAGGTAGATGATACGGAACAACAGAGAGAAAATAAATTTCATACTAGATGCATGTTAACAACAAGGTGTGTAGTATGAAGATGGGAGAAGTTGCACCAATGCAGCTAGTACCATCCTTGTTGAGAAGTTGGGCTTGTCTTTGCTAGAACATCCTAGACCATATAAGTCTCAGTGGTTGACTTAATTTGGAAAGTCCTAGTAAGCTTTACTATTGGGTGGTATGGCGATGAGGTGATGTGGTTCCTATGCATACTGGCCATATTTTGTTGGTAGTATGATAGAAAGGTGGTTCATGATGAGTTTAAAAATAGGTACATCTTTGTTAAAGATGGAAAAAATAGTTACTCTTTTTCCTTTAACCCTCAATTGAATTTAAAGGTGAGGTGGAAAAGAAAAAGAAAGAGAGGAAAATGAGAATAAGGTTTAAACAAGAAAAGGAGTGAGGAAAAATGAAGTGGGGCCGAAACTTCAAGAAAAAGAGAGATGGCTAAAAATCATAAATGAAAAGTAGGGCTATAAGAGAAAAAAGATAGAGAGCCTATAGAGAGAAGAAAAGACAAAAATGCATTTTTATGCAAAAGAGAGTGAGATAAAGATAACTTTCATGGCAAACCAGCCAATGAAATATTGGTATACAAGGAATCCTACCTTAATCTTGATGTAAGTAACCAATCCCTCCCTAGCATCACTATTTATTTATTTATTTTTGTAGCAGGAATTTGAGGATGTGTTCTATGTTGTGGCAGTGTTGCTTCTGCCTAAAAAGTATGGGACATAGAGATGTGCATTGATTGTAGATTAGTCAACAATATAATAGTAAAGTATCGTCATCTTATACCTAGATTAGATTATACACTTGATGACTTGCACGGGTCATGTATTTTCAGTAAGATGAGTGGAAAAATTTCTTTAAGATTTGGGCTATGTGAGTTGTTAGTTATGCTATTTGATCTTACTATGCACATAGTACTTTCATGAGAATAATGAACCATGTTTTGTGCATTTCATATGAAAATTTGAGGTTAGTATATTTTTATGACTTCCTAGTATATAGCGAGAGTTTAGATAAGCGTGTTAAGCTTTTGAGATGTGTGCTTGATGTTTTGAGACATGAACTGCCAATTTTAAGAAATTTATCTTTTACTCGGAACGAGTGTTTTTCTTGATTATGTTGTTAGTAAAAAAGGTATTGAGGTGGATAAAGAGAAAATTAAAGCCATCAAGGAGTGGACAATGCCAAAAAGCATCACCAAGGTTGCTTTCATGGTTAACTAGCTTTCATGCCAAAAAGCATCGCCATGGATGAAGAGAAAATTAAAGCCATCGTGATTATAGTAACTTGCTACACCACTCTTTGAATTTGTGTAAAAGAATGTTGGGTTTCATTGGGACATTGAACAAGAAAATGCATATTAAAAATAGGTTGTGTTTTGCCCTTGTTTTAGCACTTGCTAACTTTCAACAAACTTTTGAGATTGAATGGGAGCTTCAGAAATAGAAATTGGAGCCATTTTGATGAAGGATAGGTGGCCATAACAATTTTTAGTGTGAAGATAGGAGGGGTAGCTTTGAATTACTCACAATAAAGAGCTTTATACTCTTGTAATTCAAACCGACCACGAATTGCTAAAACATCTCGAGGGCAAAGGTAAGTTAAAGCAAAGATATGCGAGATGGATGAACTTTATTGAAAAAATTTCCTATGTCGTTCGATATAAGGTAAGGAGAAAATAGATTCTAATGCATTATCTAGAAGGTATGTACGTCTTACTTCCTTAAGTGCCAAAATGCCCATTTGAGTATTTTAAGGATATGTATGCCAATGATGCAAAATATTATGTGTGCCTAATGGTTTAATGCGTGAATTGTTGGCATGAAGCACATAGTGGGAAATTGATAGGGCATTTCAATGTTATAGAAACTTAGAAATGTTGCATGAGCATTTTTATTGCCCTAAAATGAAAAGAGGTATTTAAATTTGTAGTAGATGCATTACTTGTAAGTATGCCAGATCTAAGGTTTTGCCTTAGGGGTTGTATGCACACTTTTCCATTCTGGGTGAGCCATGAGTTGACATATCTATGTACTTTGTATTGGGGATGCCTAAGACTGAAAAAGATAGAGACTCTATATTTGCTGTAGTGAATACGTTTAGTAAAATTGTACATTTAATTTCACGCCATAAAACAAATGATACTACGAAGGTAGCTGATTTCTTTTTCAAGGCGGTAGTGTGACTCCATGATATACCTAGGAGTATTGTATTTGATAGGGATATTAAGCTCCTTAGTTACTTTTGCAAGTTTTGTGGGATAAGTTGGGAACTAAGCTGTTATTTCCTACTACATGTCACCCATAGACCGAAGTAGATATAGAACCCTAACTCAACTTTTGTGCACTATTATCAATTAAAATTTGAAGAATTGCTTAGGATTCATAGAAACGCACATAATAGGGCCATGCATCTTATTAATTCTTATTCTTCCTTTGAAATTGTGTATGACTTTAATCCATTAATTCATTTACTTGCTGATAAAATGGTAATTTGGATGGGAAAAAGAAGGCCGAATCGGTGAAGTCAATTCATGAGAATGTTCGACTTCAGTTCGAAAAGAAGAATGAACATTATGCTACCCTATCAAATAATGGTAGGAGATGTTCGACCTTTGAACCCAGGATTGGGTTTGAGTTCACATGCGAAAAGAACGTTTTTCATCCCAAAAAAGGTCCAAATTGCATCCTAAAGGAGATGGATCATTCCAAATCCTTGAGAAGATCAATGTCAATACCTATAAATTGGACCTTCCAGGTGAGTATAATATGTCTGCTACTTTTAATGTTGTTGATCTTTCTTTCTACGATGGAGTGACAATTTGAGATCGAGCCCTTTTGAAGAGGAATGGAATGGTGAGTATCACAGAAGGCTAGCTAATGGGATCCTTTAAATATTTTAGATAGACCAATAGGTCAAGAGACAAGAAGATATGTGTTGTGATTTTTCTATATCGCAAGTGTACGTTGTCAAACAAGTAATAAAGTGGATCAAAGAGTCCGAATGATTGTTCCCACGAGGACTATACTTAAATGCCTAATCTAATTAATTTCAACTTCTATTTGATGAAAGTAAACTCGAAATTTGTGTGATGATGATTTTAATCTAAAGAAAAATCAAGTTAAAATGTGGTGTGCACAAAGATGATGTTGAAGTTAAATGATGGGGAGAATATTAGGGTAGAACATTTCACCTATTTGATTACCTTTACGTTTTACATCAAGATTCATAACTAAAGTAGTGTTCGGTCGAATTTTCTTAATATATTCAACTTACCCTTCTCGAGTTCTCGTTGAGCCTATTTAATTAAGTCAATTTCATATCTCTATGCAAATTAATTTTAATTAAACGAAACATGGTTCTGAAAATTCACACACAACCGCAATAACCGATATAGGTATCTCTACACATTATATCAATCTATCGGATTTTACTATGTGGTCTAAACAAATAATCTGCATCTCTATGCAATAGTCCACGAAATCATTGAATAATTGGCCAAAAGATTCAAAGCATTGAGAACATGAATAAAATCAACACATAACCATTTAAAAATTAGAATCTTGAATTAAAAACATAAAGGTTCCCAAAAAGATTACATGTTCGCCCTAACAATGAATTTAGTTATTCATAATACACAAGGAGATAGCTATAATAATTATAGAATACATCACCGGATTTGAAGTAAAGATAGAGAAGAAGAAAGTAGATCTTGCACCAAAATCCCTTCTTGTTCTTGTCAATCCTTCGAATATGAGTCCCTTTTGTGTTTCCCTCCTTGAGTTTCTTGGTTGAATCTTCTAAAATCTCCTCTTTGATTGTCTCTAATTCTTTGTAGATCTCCTTTTGTGTTCTTGTGCCTCTCCAAAATGTCTAACCCTAACAATGGTCTCCAAGAAGTCTATTTATACTCCTCCCGTTTTTGCCCCTAGGGTTATTCTTTTTAAACTTTTAAATCGAAAATTCCCGAAAATCGAATCGCGGCGCCGTCTTCTGAGGGTGGCGCTGCTGAGCCTTCGGCACCGCAGCGCCGTGAATGGCGCCACACCTATGGATTTTGACCGTTTGCCCTCTTTTCCGTTTTTTCTCCTTATTTGATATATAACTCCATTTCGTTGTCTACTTGTTGCTTCAAAGCTATCTCCAAACCTCTACAAAACAACATGAATAAACACATCAAAAACGTTCACTTTTCATGGAATCTAACTTGTAATTAAGTCAAAAGTAGACTGAAAACTCGTGCGTAAACACACTCGCCAAACTTATCAGTTTGCTAGTCCTCGAGCAAACAAAAGGATAGTACTTAACAACACAAACAAATACTTAGTTAGATAGTTCGCCGTTAGGCTCAGTGTTTGATGAGAATGATTTATTCAAAGAACAAACGCCGCTAAAGCATAGTTTTTAGCTCGATCTCGGGCATTTGTGAGCATTTTGATGGGTGTATTCGTGTTGTTTTGTAGCCTTGATAACTTGGGAGAATACGACATACTTTGAAGCTTGAATTAATGGCGAGAAGGAGCTACTAAAAACTAGCATGGAAAGTTAGTGATGAAAGAGGAAATGAACTACTAAAGAGGTTTGGAAACCGAACAAAGGGAATCAAGTCAGAACACCCCACGCCACGGCGTGCAATTTTGACGCCACGGCGCCCAAATAGGCAACAATGGACCTCACCAACAGAACACGCCACGCCACGGCGTGAGATCTGGGCGCCACAGCGTCCAAAGATGAAGAAAAAAAGGTTCGCTAGCAGAACACTCCACGACACGGGCGCCATGGCGCCGCCTGTGCGACAAAACCCAGAACTTATGTTTTTGAAATATTTTCTCGGCCCATTTGAATCCAAATCCGTTCAAACACTCAAGGGATATAAAAGCCAATGTGAAGACCTAGCTAAGGACGTTTTTGCAACTGGAGAAAGGGGAGAACATAGCATAATTGAAGAGGAGATTTTTGGAGAATAACATAGAGATTTTGAAGGAGAAGAGAAGGAAGAGATCTGGGAATTCGTGACCTTGACTGCTCTTGTCGAAAGAGGCGTTTGTCAGCTTAGCTTTCCTTCAATTCTTCCCTAGAAAACCATGGTGAATTCGTTTTGGTTGATTTTAGTTTTTAGCATGAACTAATTCCATTTACTTCTAGGGATATGATGTAATCTGGATCTGAAACTATGTTTGATTGGTTATGCTAGATTGATTTAATTCTCATCTATGTTTGTCTGGATTATTGTGGGTTTAATGCTTCTAATTAACAGGCCATTAATTAGATGACTTCAATCTTGTAATTTACTGTCGAAAGAGGGAATTATAGGGTAGATCTTGAATAATTTGGCATAGGTGAATATAGAGATCGAAAGACTTATATGAACCTATGTGGTGTAAAATCATTGGTCTAATAGTTTCCTTGTTTTATTAAAATTGCGTATGCATATGTGATTTGATAAACGAGAATAACATTCAATTGACTGTCGAAAGAGGCGTTGATGAATGGACGATTTGCTAACAAACAAGAGAATTGAATTCAATTAGCTAACTGAAAAAGGCATAGTGAAGATCTAGGTGAAGTCGATTTCCCTAGAAGTCTCTATCTCGATTAATTTTCAACAATATAAAAACCCTTGTCTTTATTTAAACAATTTTCTTAGAGTTGAGTTTACTTTAATTTGCAACTACAACAATCTTTGTGATTCTCTTAAATAAAATTGAGATTAACATAATCTCGGTACTTGACAACGTAAGATACCAATCCCTGAGGACGAAACTTTTCTCATCATTTTATTATAAAATTTCGACACTGTGCACTTGCAGTTTCGCACAGATCACTCAGCGTTGAGAACATTGCATCATATTCATTAGTGACTTCAAAATTGTTATGCAAGAGCTAACATTCCACCTAATCAATGCAAAACGGGTGTGTGTGTGTGTGTGTAAGTAATTAGATGTAATGCAGTACAATCACAAGTTGATTCAATTCCCGACCTTGAAAGTCAATTATATCCTTACTTCGCTCGTGAGATTCACACACCCCCAAACTTGTTTTCTTTTCACTATCAAAATTTTGTCATGCATAGAATCCACATTTATTTCCATGTTTCCCTACAACAGTTAAATCCTCCAAACATATAAATTATGGCTTAAGGGCATGATGTTTAATGGTTGCTGAGATTTAGCATTTAGGGTCAATATTTCAATCATGAATCAACTCACTCAAGTACACCATCACAATCTAATCACGTGCATGAAGTTTTTTTTTTTTTTTTTTCGTTTCACATGAATAGGCATGAACCTCACTCACGCACACAATTCATCCACACTTCACCACAATATGTCCTCAATCATATTCATCATTGCCGGAAAGGCCATCTAACTCACACAAGCATGCAAATTTCTTTTTTTTTTCTTTTTTTTTTTTAATAAACACAAGCAAGCAAACACACATCACCTAGCAACACAAAAAATCATAACAATAAAGCAATAAACACCTATGATGTGTATCCCCCCAACTTATAGTAAACATTGTCCCCAATGTACACATAAAAACAAAGATGAGGAAGGACTTCCCTGAGTACATCATTGTTCATCGTCGCCATCTCCTTGTTGAGATGGATCTTGGCCGGACGGATGATATGGAAATGTCGATGGTTGAGGAAAGGCCATGTTGGGATAAGCAGATGCCAACACCGAGAAGAACTCATTTTGATATTGAAATTGGGTTTGCATGGAGTTCTACAGCTGATGGTATTGGTCAGTTAAAGCGCATGTGGTCAATTTGATGTTGAAAGCCTTGGTACCTCTCTTGGTTTCGCGCTTCTAATTGGTCATACCTCTCAGTCAACTGTAACTGCAACGCTTCAATCCTCCCCGTAATGTCATCAGTTGGTGAGGTGGTAGGGTGAGGCTCACTTGGCTGTAAAGATCGCCCCTCTGTAGCCTGTGGTTGGGAAGATCGCCCTTCTATTGCCCGTGGGGGAACTTTGCTTGTGAATTGCCAAATGACTTTTTTTGTAATTGGGGTTTAGGATGCACTATCTCCTCATTTGGAGATGAGTCAATTCCCCCTTGTCGACACAGTTCATATATCAAAGACGGGTAACCAAGACCTGCGGTAGTAGAGCCCTTAAGTGCCCGCAAGAAGTTGGTCTGGATGACCATGCCCACATCAATGCTCAATCCCCGTTGAATAATAAAATTTTCCAATGCCCTCTCCTTTGTAACCTCACTGATATTGCTGCTGGGCAAAATTTTGCCGCATATGAAGTAATGCCAAGCTTTGCATTCAGGGTACATGCCTGCAGCAAGAAAGTTAGTGAGCTCAGCTCCTGCTCGTTTCCCCGTGACATCTGGTAGAGCCAACTCACTGATGATATCATTTGGGTCGATTGACCCGCTATCGCGCAAGCTTGAGAAATCATCATCATCGTTGTCAGGAAGTCCGTAGTACCGGTTTATAGAGCTTCTATCAAATCTTATCCACTTCCCACGGACAAAAATTCTCAGATTCTGGTGCTCCTTCGCATTGGCATAAAATTCACGTACCACCGGTATAAGTGCACGCGGTGGTTGGCGAGTCAAAGCCTCCCAATGCCTTCCTTCTATCATTCGCCGCATTGGGCCTTCAAGATCATTAAATCCCGTCTCGGGAATACAATTTTTATGCACCACTAGACTATGATAGCGTTGCTCGGCCTCTGCACTCACAAATTTTGCTTCATCGTAAGAGCTTGATGAAGAGGCGGAGGCTTTAGACTTCTTCTTTGGTGGCATTATGAACTGCACAAGATGAAAAGAGTTTCAATTAGTACAAGTATAGCAACAACCAGAGTATTACATGAATGCAATTTGACCTCCTAGTTGTAGCAAAGTAATGAAAGTAAAGGAGGTATAGTAAGCAATGCAAAAGACCTTGCAAAATTCATGTAGACATTTTATCAAACACCTTTTGAGCATAATAGAGAAATCTCTACAACCTTTATTTTTCATATGGGAGACATGAATTCATATTTATACATCAGTAATTCCACTAAATGCAAGAAAAATCTCATGAACAAAATATGATAATAGCTTGGATTAGACAAATCTAGCTAGCAATCAAGGCACAATTGGATAAGATTTAGACCTACAACATACTACAATTACTTTACTACCATGTGGGAGAAACAAGCAATTCAAAAAGTGAAGTAGTTTTCATGTAGGCATTTTAACAAACACTTGGTGAGCAATTGTAAGAAAACTTCCAAAACCTAACCCTTGCATTCAAAACATGATCCCATGATATTTAACCACCAAAAATTTCTACATTCATGATATTGTCTTCCTACAAGGTTGTATTAAGTAAAGCTATCATGAATTTTACCATAAATCTTAAGAAAAGTAGTAGAAAGAATTTACCTTGTTCTTGTTGTAGATTCACAAAAGGAAGAGAGAATGAGTTACAATAAACTATGCCAATATGTAGAAGCTTGCACCTTTCCTTTGTTTTTGTGTGTTAGTGTAGGAGATTAGAGAGAAATTTGAAGAAGAGAGAAATTTTGAAGAAGAGGAAGAAGAGGGTTAGGTTTAGGAATTGGGGAGGGTTTGTGAAAATAGAAATAGGAAGAGGGAGAGAATTGTGATATAAATAACAAAAGAAAGAAAGAAAAAAATAATAAAGAAATATAAAAAAAAAACAAAAAAAATTCATGGGGGGGAGGGGGGGTTATATGTGGCACCGCAGCGCCGTGACTTCTGTCCACGACGCCGCAACGCCACTGTTTTGACCATAATCTCCCTTTTTTTTCTAATTTTTTTATTACCTCCTCCTTTGTCTACTTTTTTTTCCCACAATTCACACTGATTTGCACGTCCTTCTTCCGACTTAATATTGATCTGATTTGGGATTGTCCTACAAAAACAAAATCAAGGAAAAAAATGTGAGTAATCTAACTAAAAAAAGAAAAATAATAGAAATAAGAAACAAAGTAAGCAAAAGAAATTGGGTTGCCTCCCAATAAGCGCTTCTTTTATGTCATTAGTTTGACATGATGCCATGATCATTCAGCAACTACTAGCTCAAGACTCTCTTTAGCAGTTGGAAATTCTTCTATGTAGTGTTTGACATGGTGCCCATTGACTTTAAAGTTTCCCTTTTCTGCGTGATGCAATTCAACTTTGCCGTATGGAAAAACTTGGGATACCGTGAAAGGTCCGGACCATCTTGATTTCAATTTCCCTGTAAACAATTTAAGTCTGGAATTGTATAAGAGCACCTGATCTCCTACTCTGAAAATGCGTTGTCTAATATTCTTGTCATGCCACTGCTTCGTCCGTTCTTTGTAAATGGACGCATTCTCATACGCTTCTTGTCTGAATTCTTCCAATTCATGAAGTTGTAAGAGTCTTGTTTCTCCAGCCTTCTCAAGGTCCATGTTTAGTTGTTTCAGTGCCCAATATGCTTTGTGCTCGAACTCTACTGGTAGATGGCATGCCTTCCCAAAGACAATTCTATAAGGTGACATCCCAATTGGGGTTTTGTAAGCTGTACGGTATGCCCATAAAGCATCGTCCAATTTCTTGGACCAATCTTTTCGAGAAAAGTTCACTGTCAGTTCCAGTATCCTTTTTAGCTGTCTGTTAGAAGTCTCAACCTGCCTACTTGTCTGAGGATGATATGGTGTAGCTATTCGATGTTGTACTCCGTATTTATGCAGAACTGCCTGAAATGATTGATTTCGAAAGTGTGTTCCACCATCACTGATAATGGCTCTGGGGGATCCATATCGGTTGAATATGTGTTTCTTTATGAAGTCAATCACTACTCTTGCATCATTTGTAGGCAAAGCTTTTGCCTCCACCCATTTAGATACGTAGTCCGCTGCAACTAAGATGTATCGATTGTTGTAAGAAGAAGGGAAAGGCTCCATAAAATCGATTCCCCACACGTCAAGTAGTCCCACCTCCAAGATATTATTAAGTGGCATCTCATGATGGGCTGATATGTTACCTGTTCTTTGACATTTGTCACACGATCTGCAGAAGCTATGGCAATATTTGAACAGTGTAGGCCAATAGAAATCACATTGAAGTACCTTTGCTACAGTTTTTGTTGGGCCAAAGTGTCCTCCATAAGCTGAAGCATGAACCCGAGAAAGGATAGGTTTCATTTCATCCTCTGGCACACATCTCCTGATAATCTGATCTGGCCCTCTTTTGTATAGATTTGGATCATTCCAATAATAGAACTTCGTGTCATGGAGAAGCTTCTTCTTCTGTTGATAGGTGAAATCCTGATTGATATGCCCACTTGCCAAGTAGTTAACAATGTCTGCAAACCACGGAGCCTTTTCTATCTGAAATAATTGCTCATCTGGGAAAATTTCATTTATCTCCAGGTCATCTGAATCCTACAACAGTTCTATCCTCGACAAATGATCAGCTACTTGATTTTCTGTACCCTTTTTATCCCGAATTTCAATGTCAAACTCTTGCAGTAACAGAATTCATCGGATCAGCCTAGGTTTAGCATCCTTCTTTTCAAACAAATATTTCAAAGCTGCATGGTCAGTATGGACTATCACCTTTGAACCAATCAGATACGATCGAAATTTATCGAAGGCAAAGACCACGGCTAGCAAGATCCTTTTCAGTTGTTGCATAATTGATCTGAGCATCTATTAAAGTTTTGCTGGCATAATAAATGACATTAATACTCTTCCTTTGCGTTGTCCCAGCACTGCTCCCACAGCGAAATCACTCGCATCACACATGAGTTCGAAAGGCAAGTCCCAATCCGGTGCCACAATCACAGGTGCAGAAGTTAACTTTTCTTTCAAAGTGTTAAAAAGGCATTTAAACACTCATTAGAAAAGTTAAATGGCACATCCTTCTCTAGTAACTTGCATAAAGGTTTTGTAATTTTTGAGAAGCCATGAATGAACCTTCTATAGAATCCTGCATGTCCCAAAAAGCTCCTGATTCCCTAAACTGAATTGGGTGGTTGTAATTTTTCAATAATTTGTATCTTAGCTCTATCAACCTCAATACCTTGTCCAGAAATCCTGTGACCTAGAACTATACCTTCTTTCACCATAAAATGACATTTCTCCAAGTTCAGCACAAGATTCTTCTCTTCACATCTTTGTAATACAAGTGACAAATGTTCCAAACAATGATCAAAAGAATCTCCGAATACAGAAAAGTCGTCCATAAATACCTCAATGTATCTCTCTACCATATCAGAGAATATGAACATCATGCACCGTTGAAATGTCGCAGGTGTGTTGGATAGACCAAAAGGCATCCTCCTGAAGGCAAAAGTTCCATAAGGGCATGTGAATGTCGTCTTTTCTTGGTCTTCTGGAGCAATGACTATCTGATTATACCCTGAATACCCGTCTAGGAAACAATAGTGGGAATATCCCGCTAACATCTCCAACATCTGATCAATGAAAGGTAATGGGAAGTGATCTTTTTTGGTAGCATTGTTCAACTTCCTGTAATCAATACATACTCTCCATCCCGTCACCAAACGCGTTGGTATCGGCTCGTTGTTTTCATTTCTCTCCACTGTGATTCCTCCTTTTTTAGGCACAACATGAACTGGACTCACCCAAGAACTATCTGAAATGGGATAGATAATTCCTGCATCCAGCAATTTCAGCACTTCCTTTTGCACCACTTCCTTCAAGGTTGGATTTAATCTGCGCTGCCCTTCCACTGATGGTTTCGATTCACTCTCCATCAAAATTTTGTGCATACATAGAGTGGGACTGATTCCCCTGATGTCAGCTATTGTCCATCCTATTGCAGTTTTATGTTTTCGAAGTACCTCTAGTAATTTGTGTTCTTCTTCTTCTGCCAAATCATTTGCAATGATTACGGGAAGTGTAGTGGAGTCTCCCAAATAAGCATAACGGAGATGTGATGGCAAAGGCTTCAATTCCAATGTTGGCGCTTTCTCATCTGAAGCTATAGGTGGTGAACGATTGGCACCAAGTGATTCAAAGTGCCAATGTCTTCGCCTAACTGGTTGATCATTCAAATGCATAGCCACTTCTGTTCTTTTTGCGCTGTCTGCTTCTGTTAGTGCCATGTTCTCTTCACTGAGAATCATGGGATTCTCTACGTTGAATGTGTCGGTCACCAGTTCTTCCAGAATTAGATGCTGCAACATGTGTCTGATTTCAAAGGGTGTTTCATCGCTTTTAGCACATTGAAAATGACTTGCTCATTATCCACCCGAAGAATCATTTTGCCATCTTGGACATCAATAAGAGCTCTTCTGGTGGCCAAGAATGGTCTTCCCAAGATCAGACTTCTTCCATGTCCAATATGATAAAATCTGCCAGGAAGATGAACTTATCAACTTTGACTAAAACATCCTCTATGATCCCTTTGGGTCTCTTGATAGATCGGTCAGCCAGTTGCAATGATATGGTTGTAGGTTTCGCTTCTCCTAATCCCAAAGACCTGTACACAGATAAAGGCATTAAGTTAACACTAGCACCTAAATCACATAAAGATTGTTCAAAATAAATATATCCAATTGTGCATGGTATAGTGAAACTCCCTGGATCCTGTAATTTAGGAGGTAGCTTTTTCAGGAGAATTGCACTGCACTCCTCGTTCAGACATACTGTCTCATGTTCTTCCAGCTTCCTTTTGTTGGACAGAATTTCTTTCAAGAATTTTGCGTAGCTGGGCATTTGTGCAATGGCGTCTGCAAACGGGATATTTATGTGCAGCTTCTTGAAGATTTCAACAAATTTGGCAAATTGTTTGTCTAGCTTCCTCTTTTGCAATCTTTGAGGGAAAGGGATTGGTGGCACATAAGCTCGAACTGGACTTGGTGCTCTAACTGGCGGTGTTTCTTCCTCCCCTGTTGAAATTGGTGCAGATTCTTCTTCAACCAGTACTTCTTTGCCATTTTTGTCTGATCTCTTCACACGTATTTTTGGAAGTTGTACTCCACTTCGAGTTGTTATGGCTTGCACTTGTTCCTTTGGATTTGTCAGGGTATTTCCTGGCAGAGTTCCTTGTGGGCGTTATGTGATTTGCTGAGCAATTTGACCAATTTGTGTTTCCAATTTCTTGATAGATGCTTGTTGGTTCTGAAAATTTGTATCAATTTGTTGGAAAACTTTGTCTGTCTTCTGCATGTATTGTTTGAACATCTCCCCCAAACTTGGCTTTTTCTCTTGCTGGATATTATTCGAACCATTACCCTGTTGATTGTCTGACCATCTGAAATTTGGGTTATGTCTCCATCCTGGGTTATATGTTTGTGAATAAGGATCAAACTTGCGAGGACCATTCTGGACGTAGTTAACTTGTTTCTCTGGAAAGCCTACAGACATGCAATTTTCAGTCATGTGATTTGCTCCACAATTCTCGCATGATGCGTTGGTTTTCATTCCCCGTGCTCCTTGAGTTTGCAACTTCACAAGCAACTCTACTTGTTTTCTTAATGCTGTTATTTGTGCGTTGGTGGATGTTGTGCTGTCTACTTCGTACACCCCTGCTGCTTTCTGTGGTACCACTCTTTTGGATGAGAACATTGAGTGTGTATTGGCTATTAGCTCAAACAGATCCATTGCATTTTGTACTGACTTTCCTATTATTGAACCACCTGCAGATGCATCCACTTGAGCTTTTGACATTGGGTTGAGCCCAGTGTAGAAATATTGTACTTGATTTCCTACAGGAATTGCATGGTTTGGGCATTTCCTCATGAGTTCCTTGAATCTGTTCCATGCCTCGTGATAATATTCCCCTTCCCTTTGTTGAAAGGTTTGGATCTCCAATCTGATCTTTGCTACCCTGGCTGGTGGAAAGAATTTAGTGCAAAATTTCCTAGTCAGTTCCTCCCATGTTGTAAATGCTTCCATGGGGTTCTGCATCCAACCATTCCAGTGCAGCATCTCTCAAAGTGTAGTGAAATAGACGCAATTTGATAGCATCTTGATTAACCCCTGGTGCACGAAAGTTCTGGCAGGTTCTGAGAAATCTGGATACGTGTGTATTCGGATTTTCATGAGGTAGCCCATAAAATTGCAGAGTGTTGCTCATCAAATTGATCCATTCTGCCCTCATTTGAAAATTATTCGCCCCGAAGTCTGGATAAACTATGCTGGATCGTACAGGAGCTGCTATAGGTGTCAGAAACATGGAGACTGGTAAGTCTCCTTCATTTATTTCTTCCCGTTGTTGATGTGTCTGTGGCACTGCTCTTGCTCCTATGTTGCCAACTGGCCGAATTGGATTAGGAATCTGTTGTTCTTCAGCCATTTGATGGTGCTGTTTTTGTTTGTGTCCTTTGCGTCTCTGCCTGAAAGTACGTTCAATCTCCAAGTCAAACGGTTCAAGATCGTCGCTTTGAGTGCGGAGCATACAACGAGCACTTTTTTCTGTTGATAAAATTAAATAAATAAATCAAATAAATGTTGAAACTAAAACAAATTAAGAATGAAAGTAAATACTCCCCAACAACGGCGCCAAAAACTTCTTGTGATTTTTCTATATCGCAAGTGTACGATGTCAAACAAGTAATAAAGTGGATCAAAGAGTCCGAATGATCGTTACAAAGATGACTATACTTAAATGCCTAATCTAATTAATTTCAACTTCTATTTGATGAAAGTAAACTCGAAATTTGTGTGATGATGATTTTAATCTAAAGAAAAGTCAAGCTAAAATGTGGTGTGCACAAAGATGATGTTGAAGTTAAATGATGGGGAGAATGTTAGGGCAGAACATTTCACCTATTTGATTACCATTACGTTTTACGTCAAGATTCATAACTAAAGTAGTGTTCGGTCGAATTTTCCTAATATATTCAACTTACCCCTCTCGAGTTCTCGTTGAGCCTATTTAATTAAGTCAATTTCATATCTCTATGCAAATTAATCTTAATTAAACGAAACATGGTTCTCAAAATTCACACACAACCCCAATAACCGATAGAGGTATCTCTACACATTATATCAATCTATTGGATTTTACTATGTGGTCTAAACAAATAATCCGCATCTCTACGCAATTATTGTCCACGAAATCATTGAATAATTGGCCAAAAGATTCAAAGCATTGAGAACATGAATAAAATCAACACATAACCATTTAAAAATTAGAATATTGAATTAAAAACATAAAGGTTCCCAAAAAGATTACATGTTCGCCCTAACAATGAATTTAGTTATTCATAATACACAAGGAGATAGCTATAATAATTATAGAATACATCACCGGATTTGAAGTAAAGTTAGAGAAGAAGAAAGTAGATCTTGCACCAAAATCCCTTCTTGTTCTTGTCAATCCTTCGAATATGAGTCCCTTTTGTGTTTTCCTCCTTGAGTTTCTTGGTTGAATCTTCTAAAATCTCCTCTTTGATTGTCTCTAATTCTTTGTAGATCTCCTTTTGTGTTCTTGTGCCTCTCCAAAATGTCTAACCCTAATGGTCTCCAAGAAGTCTATTTATACTCCTCCTCCCGTTTTTGCCCCTAGGGTTATTCTTTTTAAACTTTTAAATCGAAAATTCCCAAAAATCGAATCGCGGCGCCGTCTTCTAAGGGTGGCGCTGCTGAGCCTTCGGCACCGCAGCGCCGTGAATGGCGCCACACCTATGGATTTTGACCGTTTGCCCTCTTTTCCTTTTTTTCTCCTTATTTGATACATAACTCCATTTCGTTGTCTACTTGTTGCTTCAAAGCTATCTCCAAACCTCTACAAAACAACATGAATAAACACATCAAAAACGTTCACTTTTAATCGAATCTAACTTGTAATTAAGTCAAAAGTAGGATGAAAACTCGTGCGTAAACACACTCGCCAAACTTATCAGTTTGCTCGTCCTCGAGTGAACAAAAGGATAGTACTTAACAACACAAACAAATACTTAGTTAGATAGTTCGCCGTTAGGCTCAGTGTTTGATGAGAATGATTTATTCAAAGAACAAACGCCGCTAAAGCATAGTTTTCGGCTCGATCTTGGGCATTTGTGAGCATTTTGATGGGTGTATTCGTGTTGTTTTGTAGCCTTGATAACTTTGGAGAATACGACATACTTTGAAGCTTGAATTAATGGCGAGAAGGAACTACTAAAAATTAGCATGGAAAGTTAGTGATGAAAGAGGAAAGGAACTACTAAAGAGGTTTGGAAACCGAACAAAGGGAATCAAGTCAGAACACCCCACGCCACGGTGTGCAATTTTGACGCCACGGCGCCCAAATAGGCAACAATGGACCTCACCAACAGAACACGCCACACCACGGCGTGAGATCTGGGCGCCACGGTATCCAAAGATGAAGAAAAAATGGTTCGCCAGTAGAACACTCCACGCCACGGCGCCAGTTATGGGCGCCACGGCGTCCAGCGAGAATGAAAACCAGCAGAATACGCGGCGCTACGGCGCCCGTTATGGGCGCCGTGGCGCCGCCTGTGCGAAAAAAACTCGGAACTTATGTTTTTGAAATATTTTCTCGGCCCATTTGAATCCAAATCCATTCAAACACTCAAGGGATATAAAAGCCAATGTGAAGACCTAGCTAAGGACCTTTTTGCAACTGGAGAAAGGGGAGAACATAGCATAATTGGAGAGGAGATTTTTGGAGAATAACATAGAGATTTTGAAGGAGAAGAGAAGGAATAGATCTGGGAATTCGTGACCTTGACTGCTGCTGTCGAAAGAGGCATTTGTCAGCTTAGCTTTCCTTCAATTCTTCCCTAGAAAACCATGGTGAATTCGTTTTGGTTGATTTTAGTTTTTAGCATGAACTAATTCCATTTACTTCTAGGGATATGATGTAATCTGGATCTGAAACTATGTTTGATTGGTTATGCTAGATTGATTTAATTCTCATCTATGTTTGTCAGGATTATTGTGGGTTTAATGCTTCTAATTAACAGGCCATTAATAAGATGACTTCAATCTTGTAATTTACTGTCGAAAGAGGGAATTATAGGGTAGATCTTGAATAATTTGGCATAGGTGAATATAGAGATCGAAAGACTTATATGAACCTATGTGGTGTAAAATCATTGGTCTAATAGTTTCCTTGTTTTATTAAAATTGCGTATGCATATGTGAAATTGCGTATGCATATGTGATTTGATAAACGAGAATAACATTCAATTGACTGTCGAAAGAGGCGTTGGATGAATGGACGATTTGCTAACAAACAAGAGAATTGAATTCAATTAGCTAACTGAAAAATGCATAGTGAAGATCTAGGTGAAGTCGATTTCCCTAGAAGTCTCTATCTCGATTAATTTTCAAGAATATAAAAACCCTTGTCTTTATTTAAACAATTTTCTTAGAGTTGAATTTACTTTAATTTGCAACTACAACAATCTTTGTGGTTCTCCTAAATAAAATTGAGATTAACATAATCTCGGTACTTGACAACATAAGATACCAATCCCTGAGGACGATACTTTTCTCACCATTTTATTATAAAACTTCGACACTGTGCACTTGCAGTTTTGCACCGATCACTCAGCGTTGAGAACATTGCATCATATTCATTAGTGACTTCAAAATTGTTATGCAAGAGCTAACATTCCACCTAATCAATGCAAAACGGGTGTGTGTGTGTGTGTGTGTGTGTGTGTGTGTGTAAGTAATTAGATGTAACGCGGTGCAATCACAAGTTGATTCAATTCCCGACCTTGAAAGTCAATTATATCCTTACTTCGCTCGTGAGATTCACACACCCCCAAACTTGTTTTCTTTTCACTTTCTAAGGTGCATTCTAGAGTTGATTTTCAATAATAGATCCTTACACCGCTCAAGTTTGGTTCGATTTCACTAATTGTCATTCAACATATCAACAAACGAGGATTCTTCTTATTTTTGACCGCTTCAACCCATAAGAGTCAATCAGATTATTAACCCTTTATCAAATGTACAATTTTCTAAAACAAGTGTTCAGGACTAAATCAAGACATTTGGTGCGTCTTCTGTTTCATGCACCTGCTTTTTCTTATCAATGTATTTTCTTTCAATTTCTTGCAGGCGTTTCTCCCTTAAACTTTCTAGATGACCCCTTTAGCGAATTTTAGGCCGATGACTCCCAAATCAGACGACTTTAGGGCATCAGGTTTTAAACCCTTTTAGGCTTATTCACTCGAGTCATAAAGGCTATGAAGAAACGTTGTCCTCATTGGGATCTTTTAGGGTAGCTTCACAACGGGGCAGCTTTTTCCCTTGACTTTGATTTAGTGCAATGTCCCTCATCAAACACTCATTCTCGAAAACATTACCCCTAACTTAAGGTTCTCACCTGAATTCATCTTATAGGTCTCAGACAATCCACACAAAATTTTGTCATGCGTAGAATCCACATTTATTTCCATGTTTCCCTACAACAGTTCAATCCTCCAAACATATAAATTATGGCTTAAGGGCATGATGTTTAACGGTTGCTGAGATTTAGCATTTAGGGTCAATATTTCAATCATGAATCAACTCACTCAAGTACACCATCACAATCTAATCACGTGCATGAAGTTTTTTTTTTTTCGTTTCACATGAATAGGCATGAACCTCACTCACGCACACAATTCATCCACACTTCACCACAATATGTCCTCAATCATATTCATCATTGCCGGCAAGGCCATCTAACTCACACAAGCATGCAAATTTCTTTTTTTTTTTTTAATAAACACAAGCAAGCAAACACACATCACCTAGCAACACAAAAATCATAACAATAAAGCAATAAACACCTATGATGTGTATCCCCCCAAACTTATAGTAAACATTGTCCCCAATGTACACATAAAAACAAAGATGAGGAAGGACTTCCCTGAGTACATCATTGTTCATCGTCGCCATCTCCTTGTTGAGATGGATCTTGGCCGGACGGATGATATGGAAATGTCGATGGTTGAGGAAAGGCCATGTTGGGATAAGCAGATGCCAACACCGAGAAGAACTCATTTTGATATTGAAATTGGGTTTGCATGGAGTTCTGCAGCTGATGGTATTGGTCAGTTAAAGCGCATGTGGTCAATTTGATGTTGAAAGCCTTGGTACCTCTCTTGGTTTCATGCTTCTAATTGGTCATACCTGAGGTCAACTGTAACTGCAACACTTCAATCCTCCCCGTAATGTCATCAGTTGGTGAGGTGGTAGGGTGAGGCTCACTTGGCTGTGAAGATCGCCCCTCTGTAGCCCGTGGTTGGGAAGATTGCCCTTCTGTTGCCCGTGGGGGAACTTTGCTTGTGAATTGCCAAATGACTTTTTTTGTAATTGGGGGTTTAGGATGCACTATCTCCTCATTTGGAGATGAGTCAATTCCCCCTTGTCGACACAGTTCATATATCAAAGACGGGTAACCAAGACCAGCGGTAGTAGAGCCCTTAAGTGCCCGCAAGAAGTTGGTCTGGATGACCATGCCCATATCAATGCTCAATCCCCGTTGAATAATAAAATTTACCAATGCCCTCTCCTTTGTAACCTCACTGATATTGCTGCTGGGTAAAATTTTGCCGCATATGAAGTAATGCCAAGCTTTGCATTCAGGGTACATGCCTGCAGCAGGAAAGTTAGTGAGCTCAGCTCCTGCTCGTTTCCACGTGACATCTGGTAGAGCCAACTCACTGATGATATCATTTGGGTCGATTGACCCGCTATCGCGCAAGCTTGAGAAATCATCATCATCGATGTGAGGAAGTCCGTAGTACCGGTTTATAGAGCTTCTATCAAATCTTATCCACTTCCCACGGACAAAAATTCTCAGATTCTGGTGCTCCTTCGCATTGGCATAAAATTCACGTACCACCGGTATAAGTGCAGGCGGTGGTTGGCGAGTCAAGGCCTCCCAATGCCTTCCTTCTATCATTCGCCGCATTGGGCCTTCAAGATCATTAAATCCCCTCTCGGGAATACAATTTTTATGCACCACTAGACTATGATAGCGTTGCTCGGCCTCTGCACTCACAAATTTTGCTTCATCGTAAGAGCTTGATGAAGAGGCGGAGGCTTTAGACTTCTTCTTTGGTGGCATTATGAACTGCACAAGATGAAAAGAGTTTCAATTAGTACAAGTATAGCAACAACCAGAGTATTACATGAATGCAATTTGACCTCCTAGTTGTAGCAAAGTAATGAAAGTAAAGGAGGTATAGTAAGCAATGCAAAAGACCTTGCAAAATTCATGTAGACATTTTATCAAACACCTTTTGAGCATAATAGAGAAATCTCTACAACCTTTATTTTTCATATGGGAGACATGAATTCATATTTATACATCAGTAATTCCACTAAATGCAAGAAAAATCTCATGAACAAAATATGATAATAGCTTGGATTAGACAAATCTAGCTAGCAATCAAGGCACAATTGGATAAGATTTAGACCTACAACATACTCCAATTACTTTACTACCATGTGGGAGAAACAAGCAATTCAAAGAGTGAAGTAGTTTTCATGTAGGCATTTTAACAAACACTTGGTGAGCAATTGTAAGAAAACTTCCAAAACCTAACCCTTGCATTCAAAACATGATCCCATGATATTTAACCACCAAAAATTTCTACATTCATGATATTGTCTTCCTACAAGGTTGTATTAAGTAAAGCTATCATGAATTTTGCCATAAATCTCAAGAAAAGTAGTAGAAAGAATTTACCTTGTTCTTGTTGTAGATTCACAAAAGGAAGAGAGAATGAGTTACAATAAACTATGCCAATATGTAGAAGCTTGCACCTTTCCTTTGTTTTTGTGTGTTAGTGTAGGAGATTAGAGAGAAATTTGAAGAAGAGAGAAATTTTGAAGAAGAGGAAGAAGAGGGTTAGGTTTAGGAATTGGGGAGGGTTTGTGAAAATAGAAATAGGAAGAGGGAGAGAATTGTGATATAAATAACAAAAGAAAGAAAGAAAAAAAATAATAAAGAAATATAAAAAAAAAAACAAAAAAAAATTCGTGGGGGGGAGGGGGGGGTTATATGTGGCACCGCAGCGCCGTGACTTCTGTCCACGGCACCGCAACGCCACTGTTTTGGCCATAATCCCCCTTTTTTTCTAATTTTTTTATAACCTCCTCCTTTGTCTACTTTTTTTTTCCCGCAATTCACACTGATTTGCACGTCCTTCTTCCGACTTAATATTGATCTGATTTGAGATTGTCCTACAAAAAAAATCAAGGAAAAAAATGTGAATAATCTAACTAAAAAAAGAAAAATAATAGAAATAAGAAACAAAGTAAGCAAAAGAAATTGGGTTGCCTCCCAATAAGCGCTTCTTTTATGTCATTAGCTTGACATGATGTCATGATCATTTAGCAACTACTAGCTCAAGACTCTCTTTAGCAGTTGAAAATTCTTCTATGTAGTATTTGACATGGTGCCCATTGACTTTAAAGTTTCCCTTTTTTGCGTGATGCAATTCAACTGTGCCGTATGGAAAAACTTGGGACACCGTGAAAGGTCCGGACCATCTTGATTTCAATTTCCCTGGGAACAATTTAAGTCTGGAATTGTATAAGAGCACCTGATCTCCTACTCTGAAAATGCGTTGTCTAATAATCTTGTCATGTCACTACTTCGTCCGTTCTTTGTAAATGGACGCATTCTCATACGCTTCTTGTCTGAATTCTTCCAATTCATGAAGTTGTAAGAGTCTTGTTTCTCCAGCCTTCCCAAGGTCCATGTTTAGTTGTTTCAGTGCCCAATATGCTCTGTGCTCGAACTCTACTGGTAGATGACATGCCTTCCCAAAGACAATTCTATAAGGTGACATCCCAATTGGGGTTTTGTAAGCTGTACGGTATGCCCATAAAGCATCGTCCAATTTCTTGGACCAATCTTTTCGAGAAAAGTTCACTGTCAGTTCCAGTATCCTTTTTAGCTGTCTGTTAGAAGTCTCAACCTGCCCACTTGTCTGAGGATGATATGGTGTAGCTATTCGATGTTGTACTCCGTTTTTATGCAGAACTGCCTGAAATGATTGATTTCGAAAGTGTGTTCCACCATCACTGATAATGGCTCTGGGGGATCCATATCGGTTGAATATGTGTTTCTTTATGAAGTCAATCACTACTCTTGCATCATTTGTAGGCAAAGCTTTTGCCTCCACCCATTTAGATACGTAGTCCGCTGCAACTAAGATGTATCGATTGTTGTAAGAAAAAGGGAAAGGCCCCATAAAATCGATTCCCCACACGTCAAGTAGTCCCACCTCCAAGATATTATTAAGTGGCATCTCATGATGGGCTGATATGTTACCTGTTCTTTGACATTTGTCACACGATCTGCAGAAGCTATGGCAATCTTTGAACAGTGTAGGCCAATAGAAATCACATTGAAGTACCTTTGCTGCAGTTTTTGTTGGGCCAAAGTGTCCTCCATAAGCTGAAGCATGAACCCGAGAAAGGATAGGTTTCATTTCATCCTCTGGCACACATCTCCTGATAATCTGATCTGGCCCTCTTTTGTATAGATTTGGATCATTCCAATAATAGAACTTCGTGTCATGGAGAAGCTTCTTCTTCTGTTGATAGGTGAAATCCTGATTGATATGCCCACTTGCCAAGTAGTTAACAATGTCTGCAAACCACGGAGCCTTTTCTATCTGAAATAATTGCTCATCTGGGAAAATTTCATTTATCTCCAGGTCATCTGAATCCTACAACAGTTCTATCCTCGACAAATGATCAGCTACTTGATTTTCTGTACCCTTTTTATCCCGAATTTCAATGTCAAACTCTTGCAGTAACAGAATTCATCGGATCAGCCTAGGTTTAGCATCCTTCTTTTCAAACAAATATTTCAAAGCTGCATGGTCAGTATGGACTATCACCTTTGAACCAATCAGATACGATCGAAATTTATCGAAGGCAAAGACCACGGCTAGCAAGATCCTTTTCAGTTGTTGCATAATTGATCTGAGCATCTATTAAAGTTTTGCTGGCATAATAAATGACATTAATACTCTTCCTTTGCGTTGTCCCAGCACTGCTCCCACAGCGAAATCACTCGCATCACACATGAGTTCGAAAGGCAAGTCCCAATCCGGTGCCACAATCACAGGTGCAGAAGTTAACTTTTCTTTCAAAGTGTTAAAGGCATTTAAACACTCATTAGAAAAGTTAAATGGCACATCCTTCTCTAGTAACTTGCATAAAGGTTTTGTAATTTTTGAGAAGCCATGAATGAACCTTCTATAGAATCCTGCATGTCCCAAAAAGCTCCTGATTCCCTAAACTGAATTGGGTGGTTGTAATTTTTCAATAATTTGTATCTTAGCTCTATCAACCTCAATACCTTGTCCAGAAATCCTGTGACCTAGAACTATACCTTCTTTCACCATAAAATGACATTTCTCCAAGTTCAGCACAAGATTCTTCTCTTCACATCTTTGTAATACAAGTGACAAATGTTCCAAACAATGATCAAAAGAATCTCCGAATACAGAAAAGTCGTCCATAAATACCTCAATGTATCTCTCTACCATATCAGAGAATATGGACATCATGCACCGTTGAAATGTCGCAGGTGTGTTGCATAGACCAAAAGGCATCCTCCTGAAGGCAAAAGTTCCATAAGGGCATGTGAATGTCGTCTTTTCTCGGTCTTCTGGAGCAATGACTATCTGATTATACCCTGAATACCCGTCTAGGAAACAATAGTGGGAATATCCCGCTAACCTCTCCAACATCTGATCAATGAAAGGTAATGGGAAGTGATCTTTTTTGGTAGCATTGTTCAACTTCCAGTAATCAATACAGACTCTCCATCCCGTCACCAAACGCGTTGGTATCAGCTCGTTGTTTTCATTTCTCTCCACTGTGATTCCTCCTTTTTTAGGCACAACATGAACTGGACTCACCCAAAAACTATCTGAAATGGGATAGATAATTCCTGCATCCAGCAATTTCAGCACTTCCTTTCGCACCACTTCCTTCAAGGTTGGATTTAATCTGCGCTGCCCTTCCACTGATGGTTTCGATTCACTCTCCATCAAAATTTTGTGCATACATAGAGTGGGACTGATTCCCCTGATGTCAGCTATTGTCCATCCTATTGCAGTTTTATGTTTTCGAAGTACCTCCAGTAATTTGTGTTCTTCTTCTTCTGCCAAATCATTTGCAATGATTACGGGAAGTGTAGTGGAGTCTCCCAAATAAGCATAACGGAGATGTGATGGCAAAGGCTTCAATTCCAATGTTGGCGCTTTCTCAACTGAAGGTATAGGTGGTGAAGGATTGGCACCAAGTGATTCAAAGTGCCAATGTCTTCGCCTAACTGGTTGATCATTCAAATGCATAGCCACTTCTGTTCTTTTTGCGCTGTCTGCTTCTGTTAGTGCCATGTTCTCTTCACTGAGAATCATGGGATTCTCTACGTTGAATGTGTCGGTCACCAGTTCTTCCAGAATATCTATGCTGCAACATGTGTCTGATTTCAAAGGGTGTTTCATCGCTTTTAGCACATTGAAAATGACTTGCTCATTATCCACCCGAAGAATCATTTTGCCATCTTGGACATCAATAAGAGCTCTTCTGGTGGCCAAGAATGGTCTTCCCAAGATCAGAGGTATATTTGAATCTTCTTCCATGTCCAATATGATAAAATCTGCCAGGAAGATGAACTTATCAACTTTGACTAAAACATCCTCTATGATCCCTTTGGGTCTCTTGATAGATCGGTCAGCCAGTTGCAATGATATGGTTGTAGGTTTCGCTTCTCCTAATCCCAAAGACCTGTACACAGATAAAGGCATTAAGTTAACACTAGCACCTAAATCACATAAAGATTGTTCAAAATAAATAGATCCAATTGTGCATGGTATAGTGAAACTCCCTGGATCCTGTAATTTAGGAGGTAGCTTTTTCAGGAGAATTGCACTGCACTCCTCGTTCAGACATACTGTCTCATGTTCTTCCAGCTTCCTTTTGTTGGACAGAATTTCTTTCAAGAATTTTGCGTAGCTGGGCATTTGTGCAATGGCGTCTGCAAACGGGATATTTATGTGCAGCTTCTTGAAGACTTCAACAAATTTGACAAATTGTTTGTCTAGCTTCCTCTTTTGCAATCTTTGAGGGAAAGGGATTGGTGGCACATAAGCTCGAACTGGACTTGGTGCTCTAACTGGCGGTGTTTCTTCCTCCCCTGTTGAAATTGGTGCAGATTCTTCTTCAACCAGTACTTCTTTGCCATTTTTGTCTGGTTTCTTCACACGTATTTTTGGAAGTTGTACTCCACTTCGAGTTGTTATGGCTTGTACTTGTTCCTTTGGATTTGTCAGGGTATTTCCTGGCAGAGTTCCTTGTGGGCATTATGTGATTTGCTGAGCAATTTGACCAATTTGTGTTTCCAATTTCTTGATAGATGCTTGTTGGTTCTGAAAATTTGTATCAATTTGTTGGAAAACTTTGTCTGTCTTCTGCATGTATTGTTTGAACATCTCCCCCAAACTTGGCTTTTTCTCTTGCTGGATATTATTCGAACCATTACCCTGTTGATTGTCTGACCATCTGAAATTTGGGTTATGTCTCCATCCTGGGTTATATGTTTGTGAATAAGGATCAAACTTGCGAGGGCCATTCTGGACGTAGTTAACTTGTTCCTCTGGAAAGCCTACAGACATGCAATTTTCAGTCATGTGATTTGCTCCACAATTCTCGCATGATGCGTTGGTTTTCATTCCCCGTGCTCCTTGAGTTTCAAACTTCACAAGCAACTCTACTTGTTTTCTTAATGCTGTTATTTGTGCGTTGGTGGATGTTGTGCTATCTACTTCGTACACCCCTGCTGCTTTCTGTGGTACCACTCTTTTGGATGAGAACATTGAGTGTGTATTGGCTATTAGCTCAAATAGATCCATTGCATTTAGTACTGACTTTCCTATTATTGAACCACCTGCAGATGCATCCACTTGATCTTTTGACATTGGGTTGAGCCCAGTGTAGAAATATTGTACTTGATTTCCTACAGGAATTGCATGGTTTGGGCATTTCCTCATGAGTTCCTTGAATCTGTTCCATGCCTCGTGATAATATTCCCCTTCCCTTTGTTGAAAGGTTTGGATCTCCAATCTGATCTTTGCTACCCTGGCTGGTGGAAAGAATTTAGTGCAAAATTTCCTAGTCAGCTCCTCCCATGTTGTAATGCTTCCATGGGGTTCTGCATCCAACCATTCCAGTGCAGCATCTCTCAAAGTGTAGTGAAATAGACGCAATTTGATAGCATCTTGATTAACCCCTGGTGCATGAAAGTTCTGGCAGGTTCTGAGAAATCTGGATACGTGTGTATTCGGATTTTCATGAGGTAGCCCATAAAATTGCAGAGTGTTGCTCATCAAATTGATCCATTCTGCCCTCATTTGAAAATTATTCGCCCCGAAGTCTGGATAAACTATGCTGGATCGTACAGGAGCTGCTATAGGTGTCAGAAACATGGAGACTGGTAAGTCTCCTTCATTTATTTCTTCCCGTTGTTGATGTGTCTGTGGCACTGCTCTTGCTCCTATGTTGCCAACTGGCCGAATTGGATTAGGAATCTGTTGTTCTTCAGCCATTTGATGGTGCTGTTTTTGTTTGTGTCCTTTGCGTCTCTGCCTGAAAGTACGTTCAATCTCCAAGTCAAACGGTTCAAGATCGTCGCTTTGAGTGCGGAGCATACAACGAGCACTTTTTTCTGTTGATAAAATTAAATAAATAAATCAAATAAATGTTGAAACTAAAACAAATTAAGAATGAAAGTAAATACTCCCCAACAACGGCGCCAAAAACTTGTTGTGATTTTTCTATATCGCAAGTGTACGATGTCAAACAAGTAATAAAGTGGATCAAAGAGTCCGAATGATCGTTCCTACGAAGACTATACTTAAATGTCTAATCTAATTAATTTCAACTTCTATTTGATGAAAGTAAACTCGAAATTTGTGTGATGATGATTTTAATCTAAAGAAAAATCAAGCTAAAAAGTGGTGTGCACAAAGATGATGTTGAAGTTAAATGATGGGGAGAATGTTAGGGCAGAACATTTCACCTATTTGATTACCTTTACGTTTTACATCAAGATTCATAGCTAAAGTAGTGTTCGGTCGAATTTTCCTAATATATTCAACTTACCCCTCTCGAGTTCTCGTTGAGCCTATTTAATTAAGTCAATTTCATATCTCTATGCAAATTAATCTTAATTAAACGAAACATGGTTCTGAAAATTCACACACAACCCCAATAACCGATATAGGTATCTCTACACATTATATCAATCTATCGGATTTTACTATGTGGTCTAAACAAATAATCCGCATCTCTACGCAATTATTGTCCACGAAATCATTGAATAATTGGCCAAAAGATTCAAAGCATTGAGAACATGAATAAAATCAACACATAACCATTTAAAAATTAGAATCTTGAATTAAAAACATAAAGGTTCCCAAAAAGATTACATGTTCGCCCTAAAAATGAATTTAGTTATTCATAATACACAAGGAGATAGCTATAATAATTATAGAATACATCACCGGATTTGAAGTAAAGATAGAGAAGAAGAAAGTAGATCTTGCACCAAAATCCCTTCTTGTTCTTGTCAATCCTTCGAATATGAGTCCCTTTTGTGTTTCCCTCCTAGAGTTTCTTGGTTGAATATTCTAAAATCTCCTCTTTGATTGTTTCTAATTCTTTGTAGATCTCTTTTTGTGTTCTTGTGCCTCTCCAAAATGTCTAACCCTAACAATGGTCTCCAAGAAGTCTATTTATACTCCTCCTCCCGTTTTTGCCCCTAGGGTTATTCTTTTTAAACTTTTAAATCGAAAATCCCCGAAAATCGAATCGCGGCGTCGCGGCGCCAGTATCACGGCGCCGCAGCCGTGAATGCAGCGCCGCGGGTGGACCTATGGATTTTGACAATTTTGCCCTCTTTTCCGTTTTCTCCTTATTTGATTTATAACTCCATTTCGTTGTCTACTTGTTGCTTCAAAGCTATCTCCAAACCTCTACAAAACAACATGAATAAACACATAAAACGTTCACTTTTCATAGAATCTAACTTGTAATTAAGTCAAAAGTAGGATGAAAACTCGTGCGTAAACACACTCGTCAATATGCTTGGACTTGTTCAAGCTACGTGGTCCAAAAGTTCAAGTGCAACAAGTAAGTCACCACTTTCAAAATGGGCATGAAAGCATAAGAACTAACTTTGCATTTGATTCAAGTTAGGTGGAAGAAGCGAAATCGACTGATCCGTAAAGCCATGCGCGTGCAGGGATTTAATACCTTGCATACGCAACAAGCAATTTTCCAAAACTTGAGAGTATTGTTGTAAAATAATGAGATTGTTTTGGAGTACAATCGTTAATTTGAAGTGATAATGTTTTCTAAACTATTTTGGCATTTTATCTTCTGATGTTAGGTGAAAAAGATAATTGACCTACGATGTTCAGTGTTTACAACCTCCTCTAGCCCCACACAAAGGTAAGTAAAAATTCGTTTACAATTACGATGCACGAAAATAGTATTCGTGAAATATTCTCTATAGAGTATTGTTGTAACATTTAGTAACATTTATATGACCTTTATAAAGAGTTCATCGTATATCATATGATGGTTACGGTAATGGAGTACGTGGCTTCAAAATATATTGGTTATGACATTTGTCGACGTCAAAAAATGTAAATATTGCTTTGAGCCAACTTTAAGAAGAAATGGTGAAATTTGCCTTGGATAATTGTGCTTGAAATACAAGTGTGAGGTCGATCTTTTGTGTTTCTTGTGTCCCTGTCTTTTCAGCAAAGGGGATTGACCCTTTTATAGGGAGATTAGCCTAAAAATGATAAGAAATAAGTCTAATCAATCACTTCAATCATCAGGCCGAGTGTGCCACTGCTTTTTGTTATGATTGCCAATGAGGTCGGTTCCCGTCAAATCCACATAATCCTGTCTTTTATCAGGTAATTATAACTTGTGTGGGATTCATCACCGAGGCAGCTCATTGGGTGATAAGGACGGTGCCGTTATCTTTTTCCTCCAAGTGTTTCTGATTAATTAGACAGGGTATTAAAGAAATGTAATTATGATGTTCCATGGGATAACGCCGGTCATTTGACTGGACTGCGACTAATAACCGAACTAAGGTAATATTATCGAATTGCCAAGTGGAAGAGATTACCGCTAAGTACATATTATTTGAGATCGAACTTCGATGGTCAACAACATTCACAGATATCTGCAAGTGCATGACATGATTGGAAAAATGAATTTACATTATGAAATGTTTTATTGACCACTACTAGGGCACCGAAGCATGTGAGGTAAGCTTATGGTTTGACATTGTGTTAGACTTCTTGAGTGGTCAGAAGCGTAGATAGGGACTCGAAGTCAATGAGTATTAGAGGAAAGAGAATGAAGAAAATAAGTCAAAATGAGGAAGAACGGAGCTCGGGGGCCAAAACGACAAAATTGGAAGATAATTGTACCATGCGGCCGCATGGTGCAATAATCCATGCGGTCGCATGGCTTCACCAGAACGCCAGCTCGAGCCAGCACTTGAACCATGCGGTCGCATGATTTATAACCATGCGGTCGCATGGTTATTTCCGACACAGAAAATTCTGGTTTCCGTTTTTATGTGGAACTCTTATGGAAATTAATTTGGGACGACTTTAAAACCCTAAACTCGACCAGAAAAAGGGGCTACGCACTTTTAGAGAAAATTTTGACATTGGAGAGCAAGAACTTGGGGAATAACGCGAAGATTCATCAAGCACTTCAAGGAATTAATCGAATATTTATTCGGGTGATGGCGTTTCTTCATCTATTCTTTTATTTTTCTTTCTTTAGCATGCTAGGCTAGTTTTTCTTGTACTAGGAGATCGATGAACCTTGTAATATGATATTTGAATCTTTAGTTTTACATTCTTGACATTAAAACACGTTTTTGGATGTTTGAATGATTTATACGTATTTATTCCATATGATTTTTGTGCGCACATTAATTGTATGAATGTGGTGGTCTATTTTATGCATTCGAAAGAAGGGAAATAGATTCGACGTAGTATAAATTGTCATAGGGTCCGATAGGGGATAGAAATATACCGCTATGCTCTATGTGAATCTTTAAGTGTTCATAAAAGTTAATGCGTTCTTTTATGTTTGTATTCGTCATAGAAATATAGTCGAATCGCATGATAGAATAGGTTTAATATTACTCGAAAGAGATTATTAAATTTGATAGGAACATTGATTCTTCAATATTTAATCGTGTTGTCAAAGTGTAAAGCTAGGATTTAAATGGATTGTTGCATGGGGATTCGTGATCCTAGTACGTTTTCATCATCTTAAGTAAATCAATTTACATTCACTCTCTCATATTGCATTCTAGGATAATTAGCATTTAGTTTATCAAATTCATTCATAATAGTTTTCATAATTTAGTATGGTTAGCAAAACTCATCAAAAATTCATCTAGTTTCGGTTAAGGTCGAAATAATCAATATTGAACTACTCAATCTCTGTGGGATCGACAATCCGGACTCTTAAAGTCCACTTTATTACTTGTAACGAACCGTACACTTGCGGTGGTTTTAAATCGAACGTATTTTCGTGAACATTCATTCTTGAAAATTTCACTTAGTTTGGTACGTTTTGAGTGTTTTGGTAGATTTCATAGACATAGGTACATTTTGTTGGGTTTCAATAATTCATACGCACTTTGGAACATTTTGAAAATTTATATTTTGGCTGGTCGTGTTTCACATAGATTAGTACATTTCGGGATCTACGATACATTTTATTCCTTTTTTGTACATTTCATGATATTTAGTGCATTTTGATGCTTGTTTTGTACAACTCATGCACTATGGTATATTTTTTTTACATTTTGATACATTTTCACTCCACTACATGCATTTATGAATTTTTTACATTTTGACTTGTGTTGACAGATTTAATATATTTTTGTACAATTGGGAGGATTTTTGGTATATTTTATTCATTTTCAAAAAATTTCTTAACATTTTGGAACCATTCACGTATTTGCTACACATACATTTTAGTATATTTTGGCACATTTGGGTAAATTTTGTGAAATTTGGTACATTTTGTCTATTTTGGAACTTTTTTAGAATTTTTGTACATTTTTGGGCGTATTGGTATTTTCCTCATTTTGATACATTTCGACAAGTTTTGGTATATTTTGTCATTTTGGTGTAGATTGGTACATTTGGGCACGTTTACACCCTCTGGTAAATATTGGAGTGTTTTGCTACATTTCGAGCATTTTTCAACATTTTTTGCAGTATAGTACATTTTGGCCATTTTGGATACATTTCAACTATTTATTTAATTTTTTTTGCACTTTTGTATGTTTTACCGTGTTTTCGCCTATTTTGGTGAATTTCGAGCTTTTTGGTAATATTGGAGCATTTTGTATATTTCGCACACTTTGGTGTATTTTGTCGTGTTCTGAAAATTTTTGAGCAATTTTATATTAGTGCTAGTGTTTTGTAACATTTCACATATCGTACATTTTGGAGAATTTTAATACACATCTCGCCCTCTGTTTAATTTGGCAAGGGTTGTTGCATTCCCTGTATTTTAGTAAATTTTGAAGCGTCCTGGTACATTTGCAATTTAGGTACATTTTTGGTACACATTACTTGCATTTTGGTATATGTTGGCTCCAATTTAGGCACATTTTTTGTTACATTTTGCGCAATGTAATTATTTTTCGAGCAATTTAGGGTTTCTTTACTTCCAGGTAAAGCGAGCATGCACTTTCAATTTTATTCTTCATTGAATTATCCCGAACTTATTAAAGATTTTCATCTTTGTGTTGTTCAACTCTAAAACATTGGTTCTTGATTCAAGAAATCATTGGGTCAAAGTTCTTTTGATCTGATTTTAGCTTTTTTGGGGTGCATATTTCAAATCGTGTTGTGATCTCCAAGATTCATCCTTCAAGGAGTTCATATCAGTTGTATAAGAGCTTTGGCTCTAACATTAGGTTTTATTACTTTTCTTCCATTCTAATTCTTTGTTGCATCTCCTTCTTTTGTGCTTCATCACAATCTTAGTGTCATTCATCTCAAACTTCGTGCCAAACATATTCACTAGTGCATCGAATGAATTTTCTAGTTTCTTGCATTGTGATTGCTCTATTTTTTTAAGGCCCTGTTTGATAGCGAGTATTTTCGCTATCAAACATGTTTTCCCATTTTCCACTTTTTTACCATGTTTGATAGCAAAAATTTTCTAGGCAATTTGTTTTCCCTTTTTATGTCACATGATGCCCTTTTCTTGGATTTCCTTGAATTGGCTTTCGCACCACTTTGGTGGGGAAAACATTTCCACCCTTTTTTTTTTTTTTTTTTTTTTCATTTTTTTCATTTTTTGGCAATGGAAGAAAATTCTAGCCCCAATTGTAAAAAAATCTATCTCTTTAATTGACAATTTTCATGCAAAACAAAGCCAAACGAATGGTATTTGATTTTTCTTTTTTTTTTCTTGGCAATTGGAACAAATTCTATCCCAAATTATAACAAATTTTATCCCTTTAATGTACAATTTTCATGAAAAACAAAGCCAAACCAATACCAGAAGATCCAAAATTTCTAATTTTTCGCGGTGAAAAATTATACCAATATAATACAGTTAATTGACAATTCCCGGTAAAATAAGTTAGACAATTCAATTCCCTGCATCCTTCTTATTCTTGAGTGTTTCTCGTTTCATGTATCCTTCTTATATCTTGGTTTTTGTTAGATTGAAGATTGAGAAGACCGAATTCTTGATTCAATTTAGTTAGTTCCTTCAAAAAAACTTAACAAAAGTGAAGATAAGAAAAAGGCAAAGTGGTGAGCGTATTATTTACAAAAAGTCAACGAGTGAAACACTTGAGTGTAAACATGTGAGATTACTTTTCCTAGTTATTAAAAATAGATACAATGGAGATTTAACATCTATGGAGGAGAACAAACAGTTCTTTTATGCTGAAAGCAATGCAACAAGAATTCGAGGGGTGAACATGGTGTTTGGGGAAATTAAGGATAGAATGGATAGGCAAAGCATGGTGATTGCAAGTTTAAAGGGAACAACCAATTGAAGGATCAGTTGGAGGTGGACAAAACAGGCATGGAACTGCTCTTTTAGTTGAATATGAGGATGAAAAATGAGCTTAGGAGTGGAGATGGGGAGGAAATAGCCTCTGAAATGGAAGTAGACAGATTTGGGTATGGAGGAGATAGGCGTGAAACCTCACCTAGAGGAGACCTTAGGGGTCGAGATGGGATACCTTGGGATATTAAAATGAAAATATCTTCCTTCAAAGGTAGAAACAGCCCTACAACCTTAAAAAAATCATTAGATCAAGGTTCTTTCGATTTGGTTTTAGCTTTCTTGGGGTACGTAGATCAAATCTTGTTCTGGGTTCTAAGGTCATCCTTCAAGGGGTTCACATCATGGCGTGTTGTGGTATATTTGGCACTCTTTGGCTCATTTTGGCATTTCTTGGAACATTTCTTATATTTGGTCTCCTCTTAGTGTATTTTGCGTAATTTGGTACATTTAATATTTTGGTGAATTTCCATATTTATTCAAATATGACAGGTTTTCGTACAGTTTGATCATTTTCCAATAATTTGTTGCGTCCGTTTTCCAATAATTTTGTTTATCAAACTCATTTGTTCCAACATTTCTTACCTTTTGTCTCCTCTTGGAACATTTCACAACTTGTATTAATAATTTTGATGCCTTTTTACACATTTCGTTATCTTTGTTACATTTCGATGCTTTTTGCTTACAACTCACGATCTATGATACATTTTGACATGTTTTGGTATATTTCACGCATTTTGATATATTTTTACTCTTCTAGGCACATTTTGTGAAGTTGGTAGATTTAGTATAATTTGGTACAATTTGGGAGGTTTTTGGATCATTTTGTCCATTTTCGAACATTTTCGAAGCATTTTGACAACGTTGGTGTGTTTAGGTACATGTGGGAGACTTTTGTTACATCTTCAACATTTTGGAGTATTTTGATACATTTATTGAAATTTGGTTCATTTTGTCTACTTTCGGTACACTTCAAACATTTTAGTATAATTTGGCCTAGTTTGGAATAGTTTGCGAATTTTGGTATATTTTGAAGTGTATTAGTATATTTTATGGATTTTGATATGTTTCAATGCGCTTTGGTATATTTTATTCATTTTGGTATAGAGTCACACATTTTGATACATTTCACGCTCTTTGGTGAATATTGGACTGTTTATCTATATTTTGCGCACTTTTCTACATTTTGAGCTACTTCATACATTTGTGTGTTTAGATACATTTCATCAATTAATTAATTTTTTTTGTGTCTTGGTGTGTTTTGGCACGTTTTGGGCTCATTTTGGTACATTGATGCATTTTGCTAACATAATTGAGCATTTTCATATTTTGCAAACTCTGGTACATTTTTTTTTCTGTTTTAGAACATTTGGAGCAATTTTATACATTTTGGCATGTTTTTGTAACATTTTACAAATTTTGGAGAATTTTTTTTGTACAAATCTTGCATTCTTGGACATTTTGTTAAGTGTAGCAACATTCCCTGTAGTTTAGTACATTTTGGAGCATTCTGGCACAATTCGTGACCTTTGGTATATTTTTGCCCATTTTTGTACTTTACACCCATTTTGGTATAGGCTCTTGGTACATTTTTCACTATTTGAAATTTTCACAAATTTTGGTACGTTCTGGTGGGATTATGTAAATTTTGTTAATTTTGTACAGTTTGGTGCGTGTGTCGCCTTTTAGTACATTCCTTGTACTCATTTTTTAGAGTTCGGGTAAATTTTGTTGCATTTTGCCATTTTTGTATATGTTGTCCATTTTTTTTTTAATATTTTACGAATTTTGGTACATTCTGCAGCGTTTTGATAACAGCTAAAATATACAAGAATAAAACTTAAAATTAAGTCTGACTTAATTTTATTGCAACTTCAACAAAGATTACAAGAACTTTAAAAGAAAAACGTATAAGCAAATATTCTTTTATCTTTTATGATTTACAAGGAAGAATACAAGCAAATATTCTTTTATCTTTTATGATTTACAAGCAAATAAGCTGTACATATTTTTGTATCTATCATATACCACTTTCCTATTATACTGCTATGGCCTCTCCAACAAGATATGTCCAGCAGGTATAGGAACCACGTTACACATCACCTCATCACTATACTTCCCGTACCTCTCTACATTCACTCATTGTAAACCTAGAGGGTCTAGGATGTTTAATCATAGTCAAACCCAACTTTTCTATAAGGGATTAACTAGCAACATTGGTACAACTCTTCCCATTAATAATCATACTACATACCTTGTTGACATGGCACCTAGTATGAAAAGATGTTCTTCCTTTGCTACTCCATGTCATCCACCTTGAATTGTGCACTAAGAGCATGCCTCGTAATGAGTGTTTCACCTATCATCGGGGGTACTCTACTCCATCATCATCATCACTAGCACATCCTCCAATTTGGGCATTTCATCATTATCACTATCACTCACCACTACTCCATAAATCAAGCAAGATCATTACCCTTTTTGTTTCGGCATTAAAAAGCAATGCGCTTTGAACCTAAGAAGGATTAGAACCTGAAGCAGCCCATCACTTCTATTACAATCCCACTTTGGTTTCTAAGAAGGATTAGAAACAGAAGAATACCTAGTTTCTCCTTTTCATTTTAATTGTTTGACCTTCATTGCCACATGTAACATGTCCTCCATCTACACATAAAGTTGTAATTCCACTACATTGGCTATCTCCCTAGTCAAACCATTCAAAAACCTATCCATTGTATCTTTCCAATCCTCCTCAACCTTCGCCCTTATCATAGCTGTCTCTATCTCCTTATGGTAATCATCCATACTCCTCGAACCTTGACTAAGGCTTTAAATTTTTTGACAAAGATCCTTATAATAATGATTAGATACAATATCTTCCTCATGATAGCCTTTAACTCACCCCATGTTTCAGTAGGCTGTGATTTCTCCTCCTACTTGTTGTTGCTAGTTGATCCCACCATATGATTTGTATAACCGGTAAACTCTATCACCACTAGTTTCACCTTTTTCTCATTCGAATAGTTATGGCAATTAAAGATCAACTCCAACTTCTTTTCCTACTCTAAACATACCTCTGAATCGTTATCTACCTTGGAATGAAGGATTTTTCATCTTAATGCTACCCAAATTTCGATCAACCCTATCTTTACCAAAGTCTCTAGGATTCTCTCTGGGCCTCCTTTCACGCCTACCTACTCTATTTCTCATCCACTTCGGCCTTCGATATTCGATCATCCTCATTAGCACTATCTATTTATTTCCCATTATCAAATTCAACTCTAGGATCACACCTACCTTGCGTCCTTATATTAGGAACTCCTCTAGGTTGTCCCCTTTGTAAGTTTACAATCATCTTATCTTGTTGATCCATTCTATCTCTAATTTCTCCAAATATCACATTCATTCGCTTGAATTGTTGTTGCATGGCTTTCATTATGAATGCTTGATTGTTTCCCTCTCTAGATAATGATTCTTCCTTATCATACATCCTAATAATTAGAATTTATATGCCTCCGTGTTTCACTAAATTTGACTTGTTCACTCTAATAATCTCACCACTCTTGTCTTCTTCCTCTCAATGCTTTCTTTCAAGTTCTCTAAGGAACTAACTGATCTCGATAAAAAATATTCTCCCCTGAGTTTCAAACCGCAAGAACAAGGAATTGAAAATATTTGGGTACTGAATTGATTTCTTGAAGGAAATTGCACTTCAAAAATATTCAATAAAGTGTTTTTTGAAATTGAATAAGCCTCTTCTTGGCTTGGATTTTTCTTTTTTCTTTTTGCTGAAATTTTTTTTTCAACAATAAATATCCAGAAAATCAATGAAGGCAAGAAAAATTGAAAAAAAAAATTATGTTGGTGCACCAAATTTAATCTTCTTAGTAAATGTGTTGATGAAAAAGACTCAAGAAAATGATACTAGACAAAGAAGATGAAGACTCAATGAAGAAGATGGGAATTAAAAAAAAATGCAGAAAGATAAAGCCCTCGTTTGGCCCCCATTATTTCAAATTATATTTTTCTCTCTTATTTTCAATCACACATTTTCCAAAAAAAAAATTCAAAAATTATAAATTTAAATAATGGGGGCCAAATGGGGACAAAGATATAACCTTAATTTATGTGAACCCACGTAGCAATAGTGGCTCCAAAACCCACACAAAATTGAATTACAACCCAAGAAAGCTAAAATCCTGGTTTGAAGCTTGACTTAATAATTTATTGAATCATGGAACTAAAGTTATAAAGGAACTTGACTCCTTAATCACAAAAATTATGAACTTTGCTATGAAATCGTTGAACGCCACAAAGATGTCCATTGGATAAGTTCGAAATTGAGTTCAATGAAGAACAAGAAGAAACAACCTTGCTTTAATTTAATATCTCAATAATGAATTAATTTACACCGAAAGAATGAAGCCATATGTCTGCAATAACAAAGAAACCCTAAATAACTCGTAAATATCAAGAAAATATCAAACAAATAGAGTTAACGATAATGGAAAAGTTAAACCGTCTCTATATTTTTGTAATGTACGCTCGCACCTTATATTCGCCCATTTAGTCGATTTGACTACGTGTTGAAATTTTGTTTTTGTGTGCCCGGGCGCCACTTTCTAGCTTCACTTCAAGCTTTGCTTCTTCTATCTTAGCTTGAATTAAGTGCAATAAGGTTGGTTTTTCTTTTATGCCCATCTTGAAACTTAGTGTACTCGTTGTACTCGAACTCTTGGCCCATGTAACTTGGAAAAGTAATCCCACGGCTTCCTTGATCTTCTTTGCTCGCGATCTTGTTATTGGTCATTCTTACACAATCAACAAATCCTTTCCTGGCCCTCATCAGATTGTTCTCATCACCTGTATGCTCTGAAAAGCTGCCTCCTCAATTATCTCTGATTGAGATTCTTTTCATTTTCATCTTATCCTTTCAAGATATCGAATTTTGGTATTCGAATGCTATGCTGAGGTTTTCTTCCATATCCTCATTTAATGGTGTATCTTCATCAGTACTATCATTCAACTCTGGACTGGATTCTTCTAATGTTTACCCCCTTCTGAACTGGAAGGAACCGTTTTCATATAGTTGTCATCAGCTCTGGAAAGAATATTGGACCTTTAAGAATCTTTTGATTTAACTCCACTGAAGAAAGAGTTGGGTGTTCTTTAATTGATGCAGTTTTAATTGCAGCAAGTTGATCTTCAACAAAATTTTCCTTCTCTTCAAAGATAGGACTCTTTTGGGGACCTTTGATTTCCGGATTGTCTCAAACATACAAAAGCAATATGGATGACTGGAATATGAAAGAGCTAGATTGAATCGATCGGTTTTAAACCTGAAATCTCCTTCTGATAGTATTGTATCTACTTCTCATTCTTTCTTTTCATGAGTTTCCTCATGACGAGATTTTCTTGAAATTAAGTTATTTTTGTAACTTTGGTCATTATTTAAGGATCCATATTCTCCTTTTCGGGGGGGGGGGGGGGGGGGGGGGGGGATGATGCCCTTGACTTTGAGAATTGTTGCTGCCCGATTTAATCTTCTCCTCACTCGAGAAGAATTTGAATTTCCTCTAGATCTCTTTAGCATGTTTATAATAGATTGTTAGTATTAATTCTTTATTTAACAGATCATCTTGAAACTTTGAAATACATTTCACAATAGAAAGAATTTCTTTCTTTATTGTGGAATAGTTTTGTTTAATCGGATTTCAAAATCCTATTGTAAAATGTATAAGTTCTTCTTTAGAAGAGTTTTTCTAGCTGCTAGTATGGGAATTATCTTAATTTTTTTGCTACTTTTTAATCCTTTCATATCATTATCATAAGCAAGGTTTTTATAAAAATGTGCAATATATTGAGACTTTCGAGAAATTTTTGCAATTGTTTCTCCAAAATTTCATCTGAAAATTTAGAAGCAAACATAATGCTGATCAATAACTTTAATTTATCCTTCCTTAATTTCATGGTCCATAAATATAATTTATATTTGGAATAGTTTCATTTTCCTTGCATCCACAACCAACCCATTCTTCTTAAGATTATCAAAAATTATGGTAAGGTGCCTGAAATGCTGATCAATATTAATATAGATATATAGACAGGATCCATGGATGGCAACAAACTTATAAAGATTCGGCTCAACTTGAAGATGAACCAATGACAAGATCGCGAGCAAATATGATCAATAAGACATTTACATGTTCAAGCTATGGAGGCCAAGAGTTTGAAGTTAACAAGCCAAACACCAAGTTTCATTGTCAGGCATGAAGGCGGAAACAAGCTGGATGCATTGGAATCAAGAAAATAAATTGAAGGCCAGTCAAATAACTATGATGTCGTATAGTATAAAATAGGATGTTGTAGCATGTACCATTCCCAAAATAAAGAAGTGGGTTTCCATTGTTCTATGCTGTCATGGGAGTTATAAATATGTGATAGTATAAATAAGATTCATTATTTTCAAGGTAGAGAGAACGCATTATGGAGGCCAAGAATTTGAAGTTAACTGGTCAAACACCACGTTTTATGTTGGGCATGAAGACGGAAACAAGTTGGATGTATTGGAATCAAGAAAAAAAATTGGAAGCCAGTTGGATAACTATGTTGTTACATAAAATAAAAGGGGTTGCCATAGCATGTACTATTCCCGAAAAAAAGAAGTGGATTTTGGTTGTTATATGCTCTTGCAGGAGTTATAACTAGTTCTATGTTGTCATTGGAGTTAAGTTCATTTTTTTGAACGGGTTTTTATTAGATTTTACCTAGAAGTATATTTTTGGTAGAACTCTTGCTATGGTATTTTTTTTATATTTTTGTGATATAATTCCATTTTAATTAGGTTTTTATGGTTTACTATAATTGGGATTCATTATTTTCGTTGTAAGGAGAACACTTTATTGAGATAATTAATGAAGTGAGATTTGCTTTCTTCTTGTTCTTCATTGAACATAATTTCGAACTTATCAAAGATTTCATCTCTGTGACATTCAACGAATTCATAGCAAGTTTCGTTCTTTTTAGTATTGAGGGGTCAAGTTCTTCTATAACTTTGGTTCGTTGATTCAATAAATTATTGGATCAAGTTTCAAACTGGGATTTTAGCTTTCTTTCATGATTCAATCTTTTGTGGGTTTCAAAGCTAGTATTGCTACATGGGTTTAGATCATATATCATCAATATAATTGATAAGAAATGTAGAAAATTGAGTGAAAATATCATTCATTATTTTTTGAAAATCAGAAGGGGCATTCTTAAGCCCAAATGGGGGAACATTCCATTCATATTGAACAAATGAAAATGTGAAAGCGGATTTATATATGTGTAATTTTCAACAATTTGAATTTGCCAAGATTCAGATTTTAAATCAGATTTTGAAAATATGGGGGCTTCATTAAGCCTTGATTATTAATCTAGGAATAGGGATGTCAAGTGTTTTGACTGTTTGGCTTCGGAGTGCAATGCATCTCAATGCCCAAACAAAAGGGCATTGATCTCGTGTGACAATGAGAAAGTGATGACTAAAGATAAGACAGGTGATGAGATGCCTGAGTTGGAGAATGCTAGTGAATAGTGATGGCGTAGTACCCAGCAGAAGGTGAAGTACATGTTGCGAGGCATGCTGTTAGTACACAAATTAAGGTGGATGATATGGAGTAGTAGAGAGAGAACATATTTTGTACTAGATGCTTTGTTAACAAGTGGTATGTATATGATTATAAATGGAGGGAGTTGTACCAGTATAGCTAGTACCATCCTTGTTGAGAAATTGGGCTTGTCTATGCTAAAATATCCTTGACACTATAAGTTGCAGTGGTTGACTGAATGTGGAGAGGTCATGTTTAACAAGCAAGTCTTGGTGAGCTTTACTATTGGGAGGTGTAGTGATGTGGTGATGTGTGATGTGTGATTGTGGTTCATATGCAGTTTGGGCATATATTGTTGGGAAGGCCATGAAAGTGCGATAGGAAGTTAAAAATCTTGTTCCTTTAACACCAAAGTAGGTCGACGAGGATCAATTGAAGTTAAAAAGTGAGGAAGAAAATAAAAAGAAAGAGAGGAAAAATGAGAGTGGAACTGAAACATTAAGAAAAAAAAGAGTAAGAGAGAAAAAATAAGGAGACTCAGAGAGAAAAGAAAAGACAAAAACGAGCATTTTTGCATAAGAATGTGAAATTAAGAGGGCTTTCATGGAAAACCAACCTTTGATATTGCTGGTCTACAAGGAATCCTTCCATTAATCTAGAGAAAACTAACCGACCCTCTCAAGTTTGGTTATTTCTTTGTTACAGAAATTTGAGGACTATTCTCTGAGGCGATGCTAGTGTGAAGCCACACATTCAAGGCATTGAACATTAAACTGATTTTGTACCTAGAGCTATGATTCCAAACCGACCGATCTATACAAGTAATTCGAAGGAGACAAAGGAGTTTCAAAGGCAAGTTGAAGAGTAGATGTAATAGAGATCGAGGTGCTGACCAAGTTGATATTCCCAAATATTCTCAAGACCCTTTGCAAGGAATTGGTGGTCCAATGACCAGGGCAAAGACAAAGAGGATGAAAGAGGCTTTGCAAGGCTTGATCATGGAAGTGAAATACAAAGAGGCGGTTCTCGAAGATTCTAAAACTAAATTCGAAGACTCCAAAACTTCACCGAGGATGGTCACTTATCTTTTTGTGCAAGGGATAGATTTGGAAGGACAAGAAGAGTACAAGGGTTAATTAGGAACTTTAATTTTAGTCTTTAATTAATATGGGCTCTTTATATTTTGGTCAATTAGGCCCAATCCACATCTTTTTGGCCCATTTGGTTTTTTCCTCTTCTTTTAGTTAGGGCTTATTACTTTAAAACAGAAGCCATGATAATTTTTTGGAGGAGAATTGATTATTAAGTGGATAGAGAAAAGCTTTTACTTTGCCTTGTGTTTTTGATTGAATACTTGAGTTCCGACTTATCAAAGGAAGTGATCAACCTTTGTGGCGTCTCAAGATTGGGGTTTTAAGGACTTAGTTTCCTTAGGGTTCTTATCTAATCAACTTCTTCACGTTCTTATGCAAAGAAAGATGGAACATGGCAAATGTGTGTGGATTACTGAGCTATTAACAAGATAACGGTAAAGTATAGACACCCTATCCCCAGATTAGATGATATGCTTGATGAATTGCATAGCTCTCAATTGTTTTTTTAAAATTGATTTAAAGAATGGCTATTATCAAATTCGCATGAAAGAGGGAGACGAATGGAAAACTGCATTTAAAACTAAATATGGAATGCCTTCTGGTTTATCTAATGCACCTAGTACATTCATGAGTTTAATAAACCATGTCTTGCGCTCTCTCATGGGAAAATTTGTGGTAGTTTACTTTGATGATATTTTCATTTATAGCAAAAAATTGGATGAACATGTGAAACACTTGCAAACTGTGTTTAGTGTGTTGAGAGAGCACCAATTGTCTGCTAATCTTAAGAAGTGCACGTTTTGCATGGAATCGGTTGTGTTTCTTGGATTTGTTGTTAGTTCGCAGGGTATTAGTATTTATGATGAGAAGGTAAGAGCAATAAGGGACTGGCCTACACCTAAGAATGCGAACGATGTGAGAAATTTTCATGGTTTAGCAAGTTTTTACCGAAGGTTTGTTAAAGATTTTAGTTCTATTGCTGCACCTTTGAATGAACTTGTCAAGAAGAATGATGTTTTTAAATGGGATGATGTACATGATTGGGCTTTCAAAACTTTGAAAGATAAGCTAACTAATGCACCTTTGGTATGTTTACCTAACTTTGATTTTGAGATAGAATGTGATGGATGAAGATTGGAATATGTGTTGTTTTGATGCAGGATTCCAAACCAATTGCTTATTTTAGTGAAAAGTTTAGTGGGGCCGCGATGAATTATCCTACTTGTGGAGCTTTATGCATTAGTGAGAACTCTTCAAACATTGCCGCATTACTTGTGGCCGAGGGAATTCATCATTCATTCCGATCATGAGAGCTTTCAGTTCTTGAAGACCCAAGGTAAGCTTAATAAAAGACATTCTAAGTGGTTGGAGTTCATAGAAACGTTTCCTTATGTAATCAAATACAAGCACAGGAAGGAAAACGTTGTGGCCGATGCATTGTCTAGGAGGTACGTGTTACTTACTACTTCATTGCAAACTGAATTACTTGGTTTTGAATTGCTCAAGGATTTGTATGCCAATGATTATGATTTCAGCCAAGTATGGAATGCATGTGATAAGTGTGCGTTTGGTGATTTTTATAGGCATGAAGGGTTTCTATTCAAGAAAGATAAATTATGTGTGCCTATTTGTTCTGTTCGTGAGTTGCTTGTTAAGGAAAGTCATGGGGAGGGTTGATGGGTCACTTTGGAGTTCTAAAGACTTTAGACATATTACGAGAGCATTTTTATTGGCCTAATATGAAGCATGATGTGTAATCTGTTTGTGATAAGTGCATTACATGTAGACAAGCAAAATCTAAAGTTAGACCGCATGACTTGTATACCCCTTTACCTGTGCCTACTCAACCTTGGAATGATATATCTATGGACTTTGTTTTAGGATTACCAAGGACTCAAAACGGTAAGGACATCATAATTGTTGTTGTTGATAGGTTTAGTAAAATGGCTCATTTCATTGCATGTTCCAAAGCCAACAACACACCACATATTGCTGATTTCTTCTTTAAAGAAGTAGTTCCTTTGCATGGGTTGCCTAAGACAATTGTTAGTGATAGAGATGTTAAGTTCCTAAGTCATTTTTGGCGCACTTTATGGAATAAATTAGGAACTAAACTGTTATTTTCTATTGTTGCACTAACAAACGAATGGTCAAACTGTAGTAGTTAATAGGACACTCACTACTTTATTGCGTGCTATCATTCAAAAGAACTTAAGGCAGTGGGAGAAGTGTTTGCCACATATTGAGTGTGCATATAATAGGACTGGCCATTCTACTTCTTCATTTTCTCCTTTTGAAATTGTTTATGGCTTTAATCCTTTAACACCTGTGGATATTTTGAAAGGAAGAATGAGCAATATATTTGCTAAGCAAGCCAAGGCATTTGAAGGTTGTCTTCCAACCTGGCGATTAGGTTTGGGTGCACATGAAATCAAAATGATAACGCCTACAAGCGGTTTCCCACACAACGGAAATCAAAATTGCAGCCTAGAGGAGATGTGCGATTTCAAGTCTTGGGGCGGATCAATGATAACGCCTACAAGCTAGATTTTCCAAGCGATTATGGTAATGTTAGTGCAACTTTTAATGTTGCTGATTTATCTTTGTTCGATGTAGGTGATTCGAGGACGAATCCTTTTGAAGAGGAGGGGAATAATAGAGATCGAGGTGCTGACCAAGTTGATGTTCCCAAATATTCTCAAGACCCTTTGCAAGGAATTGGTGGTCCAATTACAAAGAGGATGAAAGAGGCTTTGCAAGGCTTGATCATGGAAGTGAAATACAAAGAGGCGGTTCTCGAAGATTCTAAAACTAAATTCGAAGACTCCAAAACTTCACCGAGGATGGTCACTTATCTTTTTGTGCAAGGGATAGATTTGGAAGGACAAGAAGAGTACAAGGGTTAATTAGGAACTTTAATTTTAGTCTTTAATTAATATGGGCTCTTTATATTTTGATCAATTAGGCCCAATCCACATCTTTTAGGCCCATTTGGTTTATTCCTCTTCTTTTAGTTAGGGCTTATTACTTTAAAACAGAAGCCATGATAATTTTTTGGAGGAGAATTGATTATTAAGTGGATAGAGAAAAGCTTTTACTTTGCCTTGTGTTTTTGATTGAATACTTGAGTTCCGACTTAGTCAAAGGAAATTATCAACCTTTGTGGCATCTCAAGATTGGGGTTTTAAGGACTTAGTTTCCTTAGGATTCTAATATGAGCAGCTTCTTCACGTTGCAGCCAAAAATCCGAAATTGTTTTGTTCCATTTCCATTGAATTCGTGGGTTTCACAATGGGGTCCATGTCAAGATGGGAAAAACTTATGTGAAGAAGAGCAATAGTCCATATGTAGATCTAGTGCTACTTACTTGAGCCTAAAAAGGATCGGATATGGAGAATGTCCATTGATTGTAGGGTAGTTAACTACTTAAAGGTTAAAGTATGCAATCCCATACATATTTTAGTAGAAATGCATTAATTGCATGAATAATGTATTTTTAGTAGAATAGATCAATACAATTGGCTATTGCCAAATTAGAATGAAAGAAGAAGATGAGTGGAAAACTTCTTTTTTAAGACTAAATATGGGTTATAACAGTGGCTGTAGTTTTTCAATAATTTGTATCTTAGCTCTATCAACCTCAATACCCTGTCCAGAAATCCTGTGACCTAGAACTATACCTTCTTTTACCATAAAATGACATTTCTCCAAGTTCAGCACAAGATTATTCTCTTCACATCTTTGTAATACAAGTGACAAATGTTCCAAACAATGATCAAAAGAATCTCCGAATACAGAAAGGTCGTCCATAAATACCTCAATGTATCTCTCTACCATATCAGAGAATATGGACATCATGCACCGTTGAAATGTCGCAGGTGTGTTGCATAGACCAAAAGGCATCCTCCTGAAGGCAAAAGTTCCATAAGGGCATGTGAATGTCGTCTTTTCTCGGTCTTCTGGAGCAATGACTATCTGATTATACCCTGAATACCCGTCTAGGAAACAATAGTGGGAATGTCCCGCTAACCTCTCCAACATCTGATCAATGAAAGGTAATGGGAAGTGATCTTTTCTGGTAGCATTGTTCAACTTCCTGTAATCAATACAGACTCTCCATCCCGTCACCAAACGCGTTGGTATCAGCTCGTTGTTTTCATTTCTCTCCACTGTGATTCCTCCTTTTTTAGGCACAACATGAACTGGACTCACCCAAGAACTATCTGAAATGGGATAGATAATTCCTGCATCCAGCAATTTCAGCACTTCCTTTCGCACCACTTCCTTCAAGGTTGGATTTAATCTGCGCTGCCCTTCCACTGATGGTTTCGATTCACTCTCCATCAAAATTTTGTGCATACATAGAGTGGGACTGATTCCCCTGATGTCAGCTATTGTCCATCCTATTGCAGTTTTATGTTTTCGAAGTACCTCCAGTAATTTGTGTTCTTCTTCTTCTGCCAAATCATTTGCAATAATTACGGGAAGTGTAGTGGAGTCTCCCAAATAAGCATAACGGAGATGTGATGGCAAAGGCTTCAATTCCAATGTTGGCGCTTTCTCAACTGAAGGTATAGGTGGTGAAGGATTGGCACCAAGTGATTCAAAGTGCCAATGTCTTCGCCTAACTGGTTGATCATTCAAATGCATAGCCACTTCTGTTCTTTTTGCGCTGTCTGCTTCTGTTAGTGCCATGTTCTCTTCACTGAGAATCATGGGATTCTCTACGTTGAATGTGTCGGTCACCAGTTCTTCCAGAATATCTATGCTGCAACATGTGTCTGATTTCAAAGGGTGTTTCATCGCTTTCAGCACATTGAAAATGACTTGCTCATTATCCACCCGAAGAATCATTTTGCCATCTTGGACATCAATAAGAGCTCTTCTGGTGGCCAAGAATGGTCTTCCCAAGATCAGAGGTATATTTGAATCTTCTTCCATGTCCAATATGATAAAATCTGCGGGGAAGATGAACTTATCAACTTTGACTAAAATATCCTCTATGATCCCTTTGGGTCTCTTGATAGATCGGTCAGCCAGTTGCAATGATATGGTTGTAGGTTTCGCTTCTCCTAATCCCAAAGACCTGTACACAGATAAAGGCATTAAGTTAATACTAGCACCTAAATCACATAAAGATTATTCAAAATGAATAGATCCAATTGTGCATGGTATAGTGAAACTCCCTGGATCCTGTAATTTAGGAGGTAGCTTTTTCAGGAGAATTGCACTGCACTCCTCGTTCAGACATACTGTCTCATGTTCTTTCAGCTTCCTTTTGTTGGACAGAATTTCTTTCAAGAATTTTGCGTAGTTGGGCATTTGTGCAATGGCGTCTGCAAACGGGATATTTATGTGCAGCTTCTTAGAGACTTCAACAAATTTGGCAAATTGTTTGTCTAGCTTCCTCTTTTGCAATCTTTGAGGGAAAGGGATTGGTGGCACATAAGCTCGAACTGGACTTGGTGCTCTAACTGGCGGTGTTTCTTCCTCCCCTGTTGAAATTGGTGCAGATTCTTCTTCAACCAGTACTTCTTTGCCATTTTTGTCTGGTCTCTTCACATGTATTTTTTGAAGTTGTACTCCACTTCGAGTTGTTATGGCTTGCACTTGTTCCTTTGGATTTGTCAGGGTATTTCCTGGCAGAGTTCCTTGTGGGCGTTCTGTGATTTGCTGAGCAATTTGACCAATTTGTGTTTCCAATTTCTTGATAGATGCTTGTTGGTTCTGAAAATTTTTATCAATTTGTTGGAAAACTTTGTCTGTCTTCTGCATGTATTGTTTGAACATCTCCCCCAAACTTGGCTTTTTCTCTTGCTGGATATTATTCGAACCATTACCCTGTTGATTGTCTGACCATTTGAAATTTGGGTTATGTCTCCATCCTGGGTTATATGTTTGTGAATAAGGAACAAACTTGCGAGGGCCATTCTGGACGTAGTTAACTTCTTCCTCTGGAAAGCCTACAGACATGCAATTTTCAGTCATGTGATTTGCTCCACAAATCTCGCATGATGCGTTGGTTTTCATTCCCTGTGCTCCTTGAGTTTGCAACTTCACAAGCAGCTCTACTTGTTTTGTTAATGCTGTTATTTGTGCGTTGGTGGATGTTGTGCTGTCTACTTCGTACACCCCTGCTGCTTTCTGTGGTACCACTCTTTTGGATGAGAACATTGAGTGTGTATTGGCTATTACCTCAAACAGATCCATTGCATTTTGTACTGACTTTCCTATTATTGAACCACCTGCAGATGCATCCACTTGAGCTTTTGACATTGGGTTGAGCCCAGTGTAGAAATATTGTACTTGATTTCCTATAGGAATTGCATGGTTTGGGCATTTCCTCATGAGTTCCTTGAATCTGTTCCATGCTTCGTGATAATATTCCCCTTCCCTTTGTTGAAAGGTTTGGATCTCCAATCTGATCTTTGCTACCCTGGCTGGTGGAAAGAATTTAGTGCAAAATTTCCTAGTCAGCTCCTCCCATGTTGTAATGCTTCCATGGGGTTCTGCATCCATCCATTCCAGTGCAGCATCTCTCAAAGTGTAGTGAAATAGACGTAATTTGATAGCATCTTGATTAACCCCTGGTGCATGAAAGTTCTGGCAGGTTTTGAGAAATCTGGATACGTGTGTATTCGGATTTTCATGAGGTAGCCCATAAAATTGCAGAGTGTTGCTCATCAAATTGATCCATTCTGCCCTCATTTGAAAATTATTCGCCCCGAAGTCTGGATAAACTATGCTGGATCGTACAGGAGCTGCTATAGGTGTCAGAAACATGGAGACTGGTAAGTCTCCTTCATTTATTTCTTCCCGTTGTTGATGTGCCTGTGGCACTGCTCTTGCTCCTATGTTGCCAACTGGCCGAATTGGATTAGGAATCTGTTGTTCTTCAGCCATTTGATGGTACTGTTTTTGTTTGTGTCTTTTGCGTCTCTGCCTGAAAGTACGTTCAATCTCCAAGTCAAACGGTTCAAGATCGTCGCTTTGAGTGCGGAGCATACAACGAGCACTTTTTTCTGTTGATAAAATTAAATAAATAAATCAAATAAATGTTGAAACTAAAACATATTAAGAATGAAAGTAAATACTCCCCAACAACGGCGCCAAAAACTTGTTGTGATTTTTCTATATCGCAAGTGTATGATGTCAAACAAGTAATAAAGTGGATCAAAGAGTCCGAATGATCGTTCCCACGAGGACTATACTTAAATGCCTAATCTAATTAATTTCAACTTCTATTTGATGAAAGTAAACTCGAAATTTGTGTGATGATGATTTTAATCTAAAGAAAAATCAAGCTAAAATGTGGTGTGCACAAAGATGATGTTAAAGTTAAATGATGGGGAGAATGTTATGGCAGAACATTTCACCTATTTGATTACCTTTACGTTTTACATCAAGATTCATAGCTAAAGTAGTGTTCGGTCGAATTTTCCTAATATATTCAACTTACCCCTCTCGAGTTCTCGTTGAGCCTATTTAATTAAGTCAATTTCATATCTCTATGCAAATTAATCTTAATTAAACGAAACATGGTTCTGAAAATTCACACACAACCGCAATAACCGATATAGGTATCTCTACACATTATATCAATCTATCGGATTTTACTATGTGGACTAAACAAATAATCCGTATCTCTACGCAATTATTGTCCACGAAATCATTGAATAATTGGCCAAAAGATTCAAAGCATTGAGAACATGAATAAAATCAACACATAACCATTTAAAAATTAGAATCTTGAATTAAAAACATAAAGGTTCCCAAAAAGATTACATGTTCGCCCTAAAAATGAATTTAGTTATTCATAATACACAAGGAGATAGCTATAATAATTATAGAATACATCACCGGATTTGAAGTAAAGATAGAGAAGAAGAAAGTAGATCTTGCACCAAAATCCCTTCTTGTTCTTGTCAATCCTTCGAATATAGTCCCTTTTGTGTTTCCCTCCTTGAGTTTCTTGGTTGAATCTTCTAAAATCTCCTCTTTGATTGTTTCTAATTCTTTGTAGATCTCCTTTTGTGTTCTTGTGCCTCTCCAAAATGTCTAACCCTAACAATGGTCTCCAAGAAGTCTATTTATACTCCTCCTCCCGTTTTTGCCCCTAGGGTTATTCTTTTTAAACTTTTAAATCGAAAATCCCCGAAAATCGAATCGCGGCGCCGCGGCGCCAGTATCACGGTGCCGCAGCCGTGAATGTGGCGCCGCGGGTGGACCTATGGATTTTGACAGTTTTGCCCTCTTTTCCGTTTTCTCCTTATTTGATTTATAACTCCATTTCGTTGTCTACTTGTTGCTTCAAAGCTATCTCCAAACCTCTACAAAACAACATGAATAAACACATAAAAAACGTTCACTTTTCATAGAATCTAACTTGTAATTAAGTCAAAAGTAGGATGAAAACTCGTGCGTAAACACACTCGTCAATATGCTTGGACTTGTTCAAGCTACGTGGTCCAAAAGTTCAAGTGCAACAAGTAAGTCACCACTTTCAAAATGGGCATGAAAGCATAAGAACTAACTTTGCATTTGATTCAAGTTAGGTGGAAGAAGCAAAATCGACTGATCGTTTTGAGCAATTTTCCAAAACTTGAGAGTATTGTTGTAAAATAATGAGATTGTTTTGGAGTACAATCGTTAATTTGAAGTGATAATGTTTTCTAAACTATTTTGGCATTTTATCTTCTGATGTTAGGTGAAAAAAATAATTGACCTACGATGTTCAGTGTTTACAACCTCCTCTAGCCCCACACAAAGGTAAGTAAAAATTCGTTTATAACTACGATGCACGAAAATAGTATTCGTGAAATATTCTCTATAGAGTATTGTTGTAACATTTAGTAACATTTATATGACCTTTATAAAGAGTTCATCGTATATCATATGATGGTTACGATAATGGAGTACGTGGCTTCAAAATATATTGGTTATGACATTTGGTGACGTCAAAAAATGTAAATATTGCTTTGAGCCAACTTTAAGAAGAAATGGCGAAATTTGCCTTCGATAATTGTGCTTGAAATACAAGTGTGACGTTGATCTTTTGTGTTTCTTGTGTCCCTGTCTTTTCAGCAAAGGGGATTGACCCTTTTATAGGGAGATTAGCCTAAAAATGATAAGAAATAAGTCTAATCAATCACTTCAATCATCAGGCCGAGTGTGCCACTGCTTTTTGTTATGATTGCCAATGAGGTCGGTTCCCGTCAAATCCACATAATCCTGTCTTTTATCAGGTAATTATAACTTGTGTGGGATTCATCACCGAGGTAGCTCATTGGGTGATAAGGACGGTGCCGTTATCTTTTTCCTCCAAGTGTTTCTGATTAATTAGACAGGGTATTAAAGAAATGTAATTATGATGTTCCATGGGATAACGCCGGTCATTTGACTGGACTGCGACTAATAACCAAACTAAGGTAATATTATCGAACTGCCAAGTGGAAGTGGTAGCTAAGTACATATTATTTGAGATCGAACTTCAATGGTCAACAACATTCATAGATCTATCTGCAAGTACATGCCTGACATATGTCCATAGTTAAAAATGTAGCATGCATGACATGATTGGAAAAATGAATTTACATTATGAAATGTTTTATTGACCACTACTAGGGCACCGAAGCATGTGAGGTAAGCTTATGGTTTGACATTGTGTTAGACTTCTTGAGTGGTCAGAAGCGTAGATAGGGACGTGCCTTTAATGATCACGGGAGGGTGGACCACTTGACTGTGCCTTTGTAATATTATGATTATTAACGTTACGGGTGGGATACGTTTTGGGTGATCATAGGGAAAGTTAGGCGATGTACTTCTAGTGGTCGTAAGAGGATGGTCCACTCAACTATCTCGATATCATATTGGCCATTTGATTATTGATTGTTGATATTAATATTCTGCAAAGCTCTATCTGGTGCATAGTAGGTGGGTCAAGGTCCTAATGAAAGGAAAATATTTCAAATGAAACTATTTCTTGTTAACTTTGACGAATATATGAATATGATAAAGTATGATGTTTTAAAGAAATGTGGCTGCATGTACTCATAGTTGTCATACTCATAGCATGCATGATTTTTTACTTATTGGGCATTAGCTTATGTAGTTTTTGCTTAGTAGGTGAGTATGGAACTTCATGGTGGCTAGCTATGAAGCAGTTAAGTTATTCAGTTCGATGTACATGGATGATGACTTGTAGGGCTATTTTGTGGGATGTTGTTTTGGTGTTACAATCTGTTGTATTATATTCGTGGGGATCCTATGTATGATGTTTGAAATGGCATGATAGATACTTCTGTACTAATAGAGATCGAGGTGGTCGAGGTGCTGACCAAGTTGATGTTCCCAAATATTCTCAAGACTCTTTGCAAGGAATTGACGGTCCAATGACCAAGGCAAGGACAAAGAGGATGAAAGAGGCATTGCAAGGCTTGATCAAGGAAATGCAATACAAAGAGGCTGTGCTGAAGGATTCTAAAACTAAATTTGAAGATTCCAAAGCTTCACCAAGGATGATCACCTATCTTTTTGTGCAAGGGATAAATCTAGAAGGACAAGAAGATTGCAAGGATTAATTAGGAATTTTAACTTTAGTCTTGTAATTGTTTAAGGCCCATTTTCGTGTGTCTTGATCAATTGGGCCCAACCCACATTTCCCTTAGGTCCATTTCGTTCTCTCTTCACTTAGTTAGGGTATTTTAGTTATATAAACCAGCAGCCATGTATTTTGAAGGGTAATGAACGAATTTGAAGTTAGAAAGAAAAGTTTTTGCTTTACCTTCTTGTGTTCTTGATTGAATGCTAGAATTTCGACTTATCAAAGGAGTGATCAACCTTTGTGGCGTCTCAAGGTTGGGGTTTTAAGGACTTAGTTTCCTTAGGGTTCTAATCTGATCTTCTTCTTCACAATACAGCAAGAAATCCGAATTTTCTTCTTCTTTTCTTCATTGATTTCGTGGGTAACTAAGTGGGTCTACATCATGTACCCTCAAAGTAAATATATTGAAATTTGGATATATAGTATTTTTTTTATCTTAATATACTATGTGAACATCATAGTCATGAGAGAATATATATATAAGGCCTTACCTTATTACGAAGATGCTTATTTCATTTTATCATGTCAAAAAAAAAAAAAAAAAAAAGTGCCATTGCATGTTTAGGTCGAATCGTCAAATTTTTATTTCTGTAAGGTAAGTGTATACCATCTATATAACGGGGTTGGGACATTGGTACACTTGATACATTTTGGCAGTTTGGTAGATTTCCTGACTTCAAATTTGTTATGTTTGGTACATTTTCGAATTATTTGGCATTTTTTGTGCCTTTCATACACTGATTTGAAACATGTTTTAGGATGTGAGAACACACGAGATTTGATAGGATCTTAAAAAAGCTAAAATCAGATGAAAAACCTTGACACAATGATTTCTTGAATCAAGAACCAAGGATGAAATGGTTGAACACGACAAAGATTAAAAATCCTTGATAAGTTCAAAATAGTTTAATTAAGAACAAGATAGAAAGCAAAAGTCTCACTATATAATTAATCTCTTAAAATAATGGGTTCTTTGTACAATGAATATACCTTATCTGTGCAAAAATAAAATTATCCTAATCAAACAAAACAATGATGATTCTAGAGACAAATCCAAATAAATTTGGAAACTACAAAACAAAATCTGAATAAAATTAAAATACTGCAAAATAATGAAAATACCTTTAAACAAACTAAAAATAGAAAAAAAAAATGCTAAAACAGACTTCTAAACAATGGAATTTGGCCCAGAAAGTTTGACAATGTTGTTTGACAAAAATAAGCAGAATCGAAATACGCTTAAGGATTGTACTCATGGACAAAATTTTTGCCACCAGAGCTAAAAGTTATGCATGTTTTGTACCTTCTGCACATTTTCCTAATTCGTTTTGAATTTTTTGAGATAATTGATTCTCATCATTCACTCTCTTTTCAAAAGAATTCGATCTCGAATCTTCACCTTCAAATTAAATATGCATTTCTAGAACTTTCTTTGAATTTTTCATTTTCTTGAACATTCTTTGCAGAAATCTTTTGAATGTTATTTGCTTTTTTTTACGCAACTTAATGGAAAATATAAAAAATAAAACCTGATTTTAGAGCCAAATGTCTGATCTCAACTGATGTGAAACCAGTTACAGGATGTACCTTGGAACCCACATAAGATTTGATAGAACCCCAAGAAAGCTAAAAGCAAATAAAGAATCTTGACTCAATGATTTCTTCAATCAAGAACCAAGGCTGGAATGGTTGAACGCCACAAAGATTGGAAATCATTGATAAGTTCGGGATAGTTCAATTGAGAACAACATAGAAAGCAAAAATCTCACTTTGTAATTAATCTCTCAAAATAATGTGTTCTTTGTACAATGAATATGCATATAGGCAAACATAAAATAAATCCTAATCAAACAAAACTATATTTCTGGAGACAAATAAAAAAAACTTGGAAACTATAAAAAAAATTTGAATAAAACAAAAATATTGCAAAATAGTGAAAATACCCTTAAACTCATTGGTTTAGAATTTTCTTTTATAATTGATTAGCATCGTACATTTATCATCATTATCGTAGCATTTTTGGGAAAATTTTACTCATTTTTGTACATTTAGTATACTTTTTGTGCACTTTGTCATATCAGTATATTTTGGCCTATTTTTTTTAATATTTTGCGAACAATTTGAGTGCTTTGGTACATTTCCCGCATTATGATGCACTTTTGTTAATTTTGTACACTTTATGAAATTTGTAACAGTTTGGCACATTTTGGTACATACTAGCCCATTTTGCACGCTTTGGCTTATTTTATGCAAATTGGTATATTTTTCCCGTATTAGTATATGTTGCATAATTTTGTTATTCTTGGGAGTATTTTAGTAAAAGTTTCACACTTAATTACAATTCGGCAGGTTTTACAGTATTTCCTATAGTTTGGCTTTGGTTCATTTCCCGATCTTTTGTACATTTTTTTACGCCATTTTGGTACAATTAGTGCACCATGGTAGATTTTGGTGTGATTAGATACATTTTTGTGTATCTACATTTTGTTCATTCTTGAAAATTTCACTTAGTTTGGTACGTTTTGAGTGTTTTGGTAGATTTCATAGACATAGGTACATTTTGTTGGGTTTCAATAATTCATACGCACTTTGGAACATTTTGAAAATTTATATTTTGGCTGGTCGTGTTTCACATAGATTAGTACATTTCGGGATCTACGATACATTTTATTCCTTTTTTGTACATTTCATGATATTTAGTGCATTTTGATGCTTTTTTTGTACAACTCATGCACTATGGTATATTTTGTTTACATTTTGATACATTTTCACTCCACTACATGCATTTATGAATTTTTTACATTTTGACTTGTGTTGACAGATTTAATATATTTTTGTACAATTGGGAGGATTTTTGGTATATTTTATTCATTTTCAAAAAATTTCTTAACATTTTGGAACCATTCACGTATTTGCTACACATACATTTTAGTATATTTTGGCACATTTGGGGTAAATTTTGTGAAATTTGGTACATTTTGTCTATTTTGGAACTTTTTTAGAATTTTTGTACATTTTTGGGCGTATTGGTATTTTCCTCATTTTGATACATTTCGACAAGTTTTGGTATATTTTGTCATTTTGGTGTAGATTGGTACATTTGGGCACGTTTACACCCTCTGGTAAATATTGGAGTGTTTTGCTACATTTCGAGCATTTTTCAACATTTTTTGCAGTATAGTACATTTTGGCCATTTTGGATACATTTCAACTATTTATTTAATTTTTTTGCACTTTCGTATGTTTTACCGTGTTTTCGCCTATTTTGGTGAATTTCGAGCTTTTTGGTAATATTGGAGCATTTTGTATATTTCGCACACTTTGGTGTATTTTGTCGTGTTCTGAAAATTTTTGAGCAATTTTATATTAGTGCTAGTGTTTTGTAACATTTCACATATCGTACATTTTGGAGAATTTTAATACACATCTCGCCCTCTGTTTAATTTGGCAAGGGTTGTTGCATTCCCTGTATTTTAGTAAATTTTGAAGCGTCCTGGTACATTTGCAATTTATGCACATTTTTGGTACACATTACTTGGGTCAACTCTAAAACATTGGTTCTTGGTTCAAGAAATCATTGGGTCAAAGTTCTTTTGATCTGATTTTAGCTTTTTTGGGGTGCATATATCAAATCGTGTTGTGATCTCCAAGATTCATCCTTCAAGGAGTTCATATCAGTTGTATAAGAGCTTTGGCTCTAACATTAGGTTTTATTACTTTTCTTCCATTCTAATTCTTTGTTGCATCTCTTTCTTTTGTGCTTCATCACAATCTTAGTGTCATTCATCTCAAACTTCGTGCCAAACATATTCACTAGTGCATCGAATGCTGAATTTTCTAGTTTCTTGCATTGTGCATGCTCTATTTCTTTAAGGCCCTGTTTTATAGCGAGTATTTTCCCTAGTAAATGGAAAATGTTTTCCCATTTTCCACTTTTTTACCATGTTTGATAGCAAAAATTTTCTAGGCAATTTGTTTTCCCTTTTTATGTCACATGATGCCCTTTTCTTGGTTTTCCTTGAATTGGCTTTCCCACCACTTTGGTGGGAAAAACATTTCCACCCTTTTTTTTTTTTCATTTTTTTCATTTTTTGGCAATGGAAGAAAATTCTAGCCCCAATTATAAAAAAATCTATCCCTTTAATTGACAATTTTCATGCAAAACAAAGCCAAACGAATGGTATTCGATTTTTTTTTTATTGGCAATTGGAACAAATTCTATCCCAAATTATAACAAATTTTATCCCTTTAATGTACAATTTTCATGAAAAACAAAGCCAAACCAATACCAGAAGATCCAAAATTTCAAATTTTTCCCGGTGAAAAATTATACCAATCTAATACAATTAATTGACAATTTCCAGTAAAATAAGTTAGACAATTCAATTCCCTGCATCCTTCTTATTCTTGAGTGTTTCTCGTTTCATGTATCCTTCTTATATCTTGGTTTTTGTTAGATTGAAGATTGAGAAGACCGAATTCTTGATTCAGTTTAGTTAGTTCCTTCAAAAAACTTAACAAAAGTGAAGATAAGAAAAAGGCAAGAGTGGTGAGCGTATTATTGACAAAAAGTCAACGAGTGAAACACTTGAGTGTAAACATGTGAGATTACTTTTCCTAGTTATTAAAAATAGATACAATGGAGATTTAACATCTATGGAGGAGAACAAACAGTTCTTTTATGCTGAAAGCAATGCAACAAGAATTCGAGGGGTGAACATGGTGTTTGGGGAAATTAAGGATAGAATGGATAGGCAAAGCATGGTGATTGCAAGTTTAAAGGGAACAACCAATTGAAGGATCAGTTGGAGGTGGACAAAACAGGCATGGAACTGCTCTTTTAGTTGAATATGAGGATGAAAAATGAGCTTAGGAGTGGAGATGGGGAGGAAATAGCCTCTGAAATGGAAGTAGACAGATTTGGGTATGGAGGAGATAGGCGTGAAACCTCACCTAGAGGAGACCTTAGGGGTCGAGATGGGGTACCTTGGGATATTAAAATGAAAATATCTTCCTTCAAAGGTAGAAACAGCCCTACAACCTTAAAAAAATCATTAGATCAAGGTTCTTTCGATTTGATTTTAGCTTTCTTGGGGTACGTAGATCAAATCTTGTTCTGGGTTCTATGGTCATCCTTCAAGGGGTTCACATCATGGCGTGTTGTGGTATTTGGCACTCTTTGGCTCATTTTGGCATTTCTTGGAACATTTCTTATATTTTGTCTCCTCTTAGTGTATTTTGCGTAATTTGGTACATTTAATATTTTGGTGAATTTCCATATTTATTCAAATATGACAGGTTTTCGTACATTTTGATCATTTTCCAATAATTTGTTGTGTCCGTTTTCCAATAATTTTGTTTATCAAACTCATTTGTTCCAACATTTCTTACCTTTTGTCTCCTCTTGGAACATTTCACAACTTGTATTAATTTTATGCCTTTTTACACATTTCGTTATCTTTGTTACATTTCGATGCTTTTTGCTTACAACTCACGATCTATGATACATTTTGACATGTTTTGGTATATTTCACGCATTTTGATATATTTTTACTCTTCTAGGCACATTTTGTGAAGTTGATAGATTTAGTATATTTTGGTACAATTTGGGAGGTTTTTGGATCATTTTGTCCATTTTCGAACATTTTCGAAGCATTTTGACACCGTTGGTGTGTTTAGTGTGGTAGACTTTTGTTACATTTAGCTTCAACATTTTGGAGTATTTTGATACATTTATTGAAATTTGGTTCATTTTGTCTACTTTCGGTACACTTCAAACATTTTAGTATATTTTGGCCCAGTTTGGAATAGTTTGCGAATTTTGGTATATTTTGAAGTGTATTAGTATATTTTATGGATTTTGATATGTTTCAATGCGCTTCGGTATATTTTATTCATTTTGGTATAGAGTCACACATTTTGATACATTTCACGCTCTTTGGTGAATATTGGACTGTTTATCTATATTTCGTGCACTTTTCGACATTTTGAGCTACTTCATACATTTGTGTGTTTAGATACATTTCATCAATTTATTAATTTTTTTTTGTGTCTTGGTGTGTTTTGGCACGTTTTGGGCTCATTTTGGTACATTGATGCATTTTGCTAACATAATTGAGCATTTACATATTTTGCAAACTCTGGTACATTTTTTTTTTTCTGTTTTAGAACATTTGGAGCAATTTTATACATTTTGGCATGTTTTGTAACATTTTACAAATTTTGGAGAATTTTTTTTGTACAAATCTTGCATTCTTGGACATTTTGTTAAGTGTAGCAACATTCCCTGTAGTTTAGTACATTTTGGAGCATTCTGGCACAATTCGTGACCTTTGGTATATTTTTGCCCATTTTTGTACTTTACACCCATTTTGGTATAGGCTCTTGGTACATTTTTCACTATTTGAAAATTTTCACAAATTTTGGTACGTTCTGGTGGGATTATGTAAATTTTGTTACTTTTGTACAGTTTGGTGCGTGTGTCGCCTTTTAGTACATTCCTTGTACTCATTTTTTAGAGTTCGGGTAAATTTTGTTGCATTTTGCCATTTTTGTATATGTTGTCCATTTTTTTTTTAATATTTTACGAATTTTGGTACATTCTGCAGCGTTTTTGATAACAGCTAAAATATACAAGAATAAAACTTAAAATTAAGTCTGACTTAATTTTATTGCAACTTCAACAAAGATTACAAGAACTTTAAAAGAAAAACGTATAAGCAAATATTATTTTATCTTTTATGATTTACAAGGAAGAATACAAGCAAATATTCTTTTATCTTTTATGATTTACAAGCAAATAAGCTGTACATATATTTGTATCTATCATATACCACTTTCGCATTATACTGCTGTGGCCTCTCCAACAAGATATGTCCAGCAGGTATAGGAACCATGTTACACATCACCTCATCACTGTACTTCCCGTACCTCTCTACATTCACTCATTGTAAACCTAGAGGGTCTAGGATGTTTAATCATAGTCAAACCCAACTTTTCTATAAGGGATTAACTAGAAACATTGGTACAACTCTCCCCATTAATAATCATACTACATACCTTGTTGACATGGCACCTAGTATGAAAAGATGTTCTTCCTTTGCTACTCCATGTCATCCACCTTGAATTGTGCACTAAGAGCATGCCTCGTAACGAGTGTTTCACCTATCATCGGGGGTACTCTACTCCATCATCATCATCACTAGCACATCCTCCAATTTGGGCATCTCATCATTATCACTATCACTCACCACTACTCCATAAATCAAGCAAGATCATTACCCTTTTTGTTTCGGCATTAAAAAGCAATGCGCTTTGAACCTAAGAAGGATTAGAACCTGAAGCAGCCCATCACTTCTATTACAATCCCACTTTGGTTTCTAAGAAGGATTAGAAACAGAAGAATACCTAGTTTCTCCTTTTCATTTTAATTGTCTGACCTTCATTGCCACATGTAACATGTCCTCCATCTACACATAAAGTTGTAATTCCACTACATTGGCTATCTCCCTAGTCAAACCATTCAAAAACCTATCCATTGTATCTTTCCGATCCTCCTCAACCTTCGCCCTTATCATAGCTGTCTCTATCTCCTTATGGTAATCATCCATACTCCTCGAACCTTGACTAAGGCTTTAAATTTTTTTGACAAAGATCCGTATAATAATGATTAGATACAATATCTTCCTCATGATAGGCTTTAACTCACCCCATGTTTCAGTAGGCTGTGATTTCTCCTCCTACTTGTTGTTGCTAGTTGATCCCACCATATGATTTGTATAACCGGTAAACTCTATCACCACTAGTTTCACCTTTTTCTCATTCGAATAGTTATGGCAATTAAAGATCAACTCCAACTTCTTTTCCTACTCTAAACATACCTCTGAATCGTTATCTACCTTGGAATGAAGGATTTTTCATCTTAATGCTACCCAAATTTCGATCAACCCTATCTTTACCAAAGTCTCTAGGATTCTCTCTGGGCCTCCTTTTCACGCCTACCTACTCTATTTCTCATCCACTTCGGCCTTCGATATTCGATCATCCTCATTAGCACTATCTATTTATTTCCCATTATCAAATTCAACTCTAGGATCACACCCTACCTTGCGTCCTTATATTAGGAACTCCTCTAGGTTGTCCCCTTTGTAAGTTTGCAATCATCTTATCTTGTTGTTGATCCATTCTATCTCTAATTTCTCCAAATATCACATTCATTCGCTTGAATTGTTGTTGCATGGCTTTCATTATGAATGCTTGATTGTTTCCCTCTCTAGATAATGATTCTTCCTTATCATACATCCTAATAATTAGAATTTATATGCCTCCGTGTTTCACTAAATTTGACTTGTTCACTCTAATAATCTCACCACTCTTGTCTTCTTCCTCTCAATGCTTTCTTTCAAGTTCTCTAAGGAACTAACTGATCTCGATAAAAAATATTCTCCCCTGAGTTTCAAACCGCAAGAACAAGGAATTGAAAATATTTAGGTACTGAATTGATTTCTTGAAGGAAATTGCACTTCAAAAATATTCAATAAAGTGTTTTTTGAAATTGAATAAGCCTCTTCTTGGCTTGGATTTTTCTTTTTTCTTTTTGCTGAAATTTTTTTTTCAACAATAAATATCCAGAAAATCAATGAAGGCAAGAAAAATTGAAAAAAAAATTATGTTGGTGCACCAAATTTAATCTTCTTAGTAAATGTGTTGATGAAAAAGACTCAAGAAAATGATACTAGACAAAGAAGATGAAGACTCAATGAAGAAGATGGGAATTAAAAAAAAAATGCAGAAAGATAAAGCCCTCGTTTGGCCCCCATTATTTCAAATTATATTTTTCTCTCTTATTTTCAATCACACATTTTCCAAAAAAAAAAAAAAAAAAAAAAAAAAAAATTCAAAAATTATAAATTGAAATAATGGGGGCCAAATGGGGACAAAGATATAACCTTAATTTATGTGAACCCAGGTAGCAATAGTGGCTCCAAAACCCACACAAAATTGAATTACAACCCAAGAAAGCTAAAATCCTGGTTTGAAGCTTGACTTAATAATTTATTGAATCATGGAACTAAAGTTATAAAGGAACTTGACTCCTTAATCACAAAAATTATGAACTTTGCTATGAAATCGTTGAACGCCACAAAGATGTCAATTGGATAAGTTCGAAATTGAGTTCAATGAAGAACAAGAAGAAATCAACCTTGCTTTAATTTAATATCTCAATAATGAATTAATTTACACCGAAAGAATGAAGTCATATGTCTGCATTAACAAAGAAACCCTAAATAACTCGTAAAATATCAAGAAAATATCAAACAAATAGAGTTAACGATAATGGAAAAGTTAAACCGTCTCTATATTTTTGTAATGTACGCTCGCACCTTATATTCGCCCATTTAGTCGATTTGACTACGTGTTGAATTTTTTTTTTTTTGTGTGCTCGGGCGCCACTCTCTGGCTTCGCTTCAAGCTTTGCTTCTTCTATCTTAGCTTGAATTAAGTGCAATAAGGTTGGTTTTTCTTTTATGCCCATCTTGAAACTTTGTGTACTCGTTGTACTCGAACTCTTGGCCCATGTAACTTGGAAAAGTAATCCCACGGCTTCCTTGATCTTCTTTGCTCGCGATCTTGTTATTGGTCATTCTTACACAATCAACAGCTCCTTTCCTGGCCCTCATCAGATTGTTCTCATCACCTGTATGCTCTGAAAAGCTGCCTCCTCAATTATCTCTGATTGAGATTCTTTTCATTTTCATCAGAACTATCATTCAACTCTGGACTGGATTCTTCTAATGTTTACCCCCTTCTAAACTGGAAGGAACCGTTTTCATATAGTTGTCATCAGCTCTGGAAAGAATATTGGACCTTTAAGAATCTTTTGATTTAACTCCTTTGAAGAAAGAGTTGGGTGTTCTTTAATTGATGCAGTTTTAATTGCTGCAAGTTGATCTTCAACAAAATTTTCCTTCTCTTCAAAGATAGGACTCTTTTGGGGACCTTTGATTTCCGGATTGTCTCAAACATACAAAAACAATATGGATGACTGGAATATGAAAGAGCTAGATTGAATCGATCGGTTTTAAACCTGAAATCTCATTCTGATAGTATTGTATCTACTTCTCATTCTTTCTTTTCATGAGTTTCCTCATGACGAGATTTTCCTGAATTAAGTTATTTTTGTAACTTTGGTCATTATTTAAGGATCCATATTCTCCTTTCCGGGGGGGGAGAGGATGATGCCCTTGACTTTGAGCATTGTTGCTGCCCGATTTAATCTTCTCCTCACTCGAGAAGAATTTGAATGTCCTCTAGATCTCTTTAGCATGTTTATAATAGATTGTTAGTATTAATTCTTTATTTAACAGATCATCTTGAAACTTTGAAATACATTTCACAATAGAAAGAATTTCTTTCTTTATTGTGGAATAGTTTTGTTTAATCGGATTTCAAAATCCTAATGTAAAATATATAAGTTCTTCTTTAGAAGAGTTTTTCTAGCTGCTAGTATGGGAATTATCTTAATTTTTTTGCTACTTTTTAATCCTTTCATATCATTATCATAAGCAAGGTTTTTATAAAAATGTGCAATATATTGAGACTTTCGAGAAATTTTTGCAATTGTTTCTCCAAAATTTCATCTGAAAATTTAGAAGCAAACATAATGCTGATCAATAACTTTAATTTATCCTTCCTTAATTTCATGGTCTATAAATATAATTTATATTTGGAATAGTTTCATTTTCCTTGCATCCACAACCAACCCATTCTTCTTAAGATTATCAAAAATTATGGTAAGGTGCCTGAAATGCTGATCAATATTAATATAGATATATAGACAGGATCCATGGAGGGCAACAAACTTATAAAGATTCGCTCAACTTGAAGATGAACCAATGACAAGATCGCGAGCAAATATGATCAATAAGACATTTACATGTTCAAGCTATGGAGGCCAAGAGTTTGAAGTTAACAAGCCAAACACCAAGTTTCATTGTCAGGCATGAAGGCGGAAACAAGCTGGATGCATTGGAATCAAGAAAATAAATTGAAGGCCAGTCAAATAACTATGATGTCGTATAGTATAAAATAGGATGTTGTAGCATGTACCATTCCCAAAATAAAGAAGTGGGTTTCCATTGTTCTATGCTGTCATGGGAGTTATAAATATGTGATAGTATAAATAAGATTCATTATTTTCAAGGTAGAGAGAACGCATTATGGAGGCCAAGAATTTGAAGTTAACTGGCCAAACACTACGTTTTATGTTGGGCATGAAGACGGAAACAAGTTGGATGTATTGGAATCAAGAAAAAAAATTGGAAGCCAGTTGGATAACTATGTTGTTACATAATATAAAAGGGGTTGCCATAGCATGTACTATTCCCGAAACAAAGAAGTGGATTTTGGTTGTTATATGCTCTTGCAGGAGTTATAACTAGTTCTATGTTGTCATTGGAGTTAAGTTCATTTTTTTGAACGGGTTTTTATTAGATTTTACCTAGAAGTATATTTTTGGTAGAACTCTTGCTATGGTATCTTTTTTATATTTTTGTGATATAATTCCATTTTAATTAGGTTTTTATGGTTTACTATAATTGGGATTCATTATTTTCGTTGTAAGGAGAACACTTTATTGAGATAATTAATGAAGTGAGATTTGATTTCTTCTTGTTCTTCATTGAACTTAATTTCGAATTTATCAAAGATTTCATCTCTGTGACATTCAACGAATTCATAGCAAGTTTCGTTCTTTTTAGTATCGAGGGGTCAAGTTCTTCTATAACTTTGGTTCGTTGATTCAATAAATTATTGGATCAAGTTTCAAACTGGGATTTTAGCTTTCTTTCATGATTCAATCTTTTGTGGGTTTCAGAGCTAGTATTGCTACATGGGTTCAGATCATATATCATCAAATATAATTGATAAGAAATGTAGAAAATTAAGTGAAAATATCATTCATTATTTTTTGAAAATCAGAAGGGGCATTCTTAAGCCCAAATGGGGGAACATTCCATTCATATTGAACAAATGAAAATGTGAAAGCGGATTTATATATGTGTAATTTTCAACAATTTGAATTTGCCAAGATTCAGATTTTAAATCAGATTTTGAAAATATGAGGCCATTAAGCCTTGATTATTAATCTAGGAATAGGGATGTCAAGTGTTTTGACTGTTTGGCTTCGGAGTGCAATGCATCTCAATGCCCAAACAAAAGGGCATTGATCTCGTGTGACAATGAGAAAGTGATGACTAAAGATAAGACAGGTGATGAGATGCCTGAGTTGGAGAATGCTAGTGAATAGTGAAGGCGTAGTACCCAGCAGAAGGTGAAGTACATGTTGCGAGGCATGCTGTTAGTACACAAATTAAGGTGGATGATATGGAGTAGTAGAGAGAGAACATATTTTGTACTAGATGCTTTGTTAACAAGTGGTATGTATATGATTATAAATGGAGGGAGTTGTACCAGTATAGCTAGTACCATCCTTGTTGAGAAATTGGGCTTGTCTATGCTAAAATATCCTTGACACTATAAGTTGCAGTGGTTGACTGAATGTGGAGAGGTCACGTTTAATAAGCAAGTCTTGGTGAGCTTCACTATTGGGAGGTGTAGTGATGAGGTGATGTGTGATGTGTGATTGTGGTTCATATGCAGTTTGGGCATATATTGTTGGGAAGGCCATGAAAGTGCGATAGGAAGTTAAAAAGAAGAAAATCAATTCTCTTGTTCCTTTAACACCAAAGTTGGTCTACGAGGATCAATTGAAGTTAAAAGTGAGGAAGAAAATAAAAAGAAAGAGAGGAAAAATGAGAGTGGAACTGAAACATCAAGAAAAAAGAGAGTAAAAGAGAAAAGATAAGGAGACTCAGAGAGAAAAGAAAAGACAAAAGCGAGCATTTTTGCATAAGAATGTGAAATTAAGAGGGCTTTCATGGAAAACCAACCTTTGATATTGCTGGTCTACAAGGAATCCTTCCATTAATCTAGAGAAAACTAACCGACCCTCTCAAGTTTGGTTATTTCTTTGTTACAGAAATTTGAGGACTATTCCCTGAGGCAATGCTAGTGTGAAGCCACACATTCAAGGCATTGAACATTAAACTGATTTTCTACCTGGAGCTATGATTCCAAACCGACCGATCTATACAAGTAATTCGAAGGAGACAAAGGAGTTTCAAAGGCAAGTTGAAGAGTAGATGTAATAGAGATCGAGGTGCTGACCAAGTTGATGTTCCCAAATATTCTCAAGACCCTTTGCAAGGAATTGGTGGTCCAATGACTAGGGCAAAGACAAAGAGGATGAAAGAGGCTTTGCAAGGCTTAATCATGGAAGTGATTTACAAAGAGGCGGTTCTCGAAGATTCTAAAACTAAATTCGAAGACTCCAAAGCTTCACCGAGGATGGTCACTTATCTTTTTGTGCAAGGGATAGATTTGGAAGGACAAGAAGAGTTACAAGGGTTAATTAGGAACTTTAGCTCTTTATGTTTTGATCAATTAGGCATTACCACATCTTTTAGGCCCATTTGCTTTTTTCCTCTTCTTTTAGTTAGGGCTTATTACTTTAAAACAGTAGCCATGATATTTTTTAGAGGAGAATCGATTATTAAGTGGATAGAGAAATGCTTTTGCTTTACCTTCTTGTGTTCTTGATTGAATACTTGAGTTTCGACTTATCAAAGGAAATGATCAACCTTTGTGGCGTCTCAAGATTGGGGTTTTAAGGACTTAGTTTCCTTAGGGTTCTTATCTAATCAACTTCTTCACGTTCTTATGCAAAGAAAGATGGAACATGGCAAATGTGTGTGGATTGCCGAGCTATTAACAAGATAACGGTAAAGTATAGACACCCTATCCCCAGATTAGATTATATGCTTGATGAATTGCATAGCCCTCAATTGTTTTTTTAAAATTGATTTAAAGAATGGCTATTATCAAATTCGCATGAAAGAGGGAGACGAGTGGAAAACTGCATTTAAAACTAAATATGGAATGCCTTCTGGTTTATCTAATGCACCTAGTACATTCATGAGTTTAATAAACCATGTCTTGCGCTCTCTCATGGGAAAATTTGTGGTAGTTTACTTTGATGATATTTTCATTTATAGCAAAAAATTGGATGAACATGTGAAACACTTGCAAACTGTGTTTAGTGTGTTGAGAGAGCACCAATTGTCTGCTAATCTTAAGAAGTGCACGTTTTGCATGGAATCGGTTGTGTTTCTTGGATTTGTTGTTAGTTCGCAGGGTATTAGTATTTATGATGAGAAGGTAAGAGCAATAAGGGACTGGCCTACACCTAAGAATGCGAACGATGTGAGAAATTTTCATGGTTTAGCAAGTTTTTACCGAAGGTTTGTTAAAGATTTTAGTTCTATTGCTGCACCTTTGAATGAACTTGTCAAGAAGAATGATGTTTTTAAATGGGATGATGTACATGATTGGGCTTTCAAAACTTTGAAAGATAAGCTAACTAATGCACCTTTGGTATGTTTACCTAACTTTGATTTTGAGATAGAATGTGATGCATCCAAGATTGGAATATGAGTTGTTTTGATGCAGGATTCCAAACCAATTGCTTATTTTAGTGAAAAGTTTAGTGGGGCCGCGATGAATTTTCCTACTTGTGGAGCTTTATGCATTAGTGAGAACTCTTCAAACATTGCCGCATTACTTGTGGCCGAGGGAATTCATCATTCATTCCGATCATGAGAGCTTGAAGTTCTTGAAGACCCAAGGTAAGCTTAATAAAAGACATTCTAAGTGGTTGGAGTTCATAGAAACGTTTCCTTATGTAATCAAATACAAGCACAGGAAGGAAAACGTTGTGGCCGATGCATTGTCTAGGAGGTACGTGTTACTTACTACTTCATTGCAAACTAAATTACTTGGTTTTGAATTGCTTAAGGATTTGTATGCCAATGATTATGATTTCAGCCAAGTATGGAATGCATGTGATAAGTGTGCGTTTGGTGATTTTTATAGGCATGAAGGGTTTCTATTCAAGAAAGATAAATTATGAGTGCCTATTTGTTCTGTTCGTGAGTTGCTTGTTAAGGAAAGTCATGGGGAGGGTTGATGGGTCCCTTTGGAGTTCTAAAGACTTTAGACATATTACGAGAGCATTTTTATTGGCTTAATATGAAGCATGATGTGTAATCTGTTTGTGATAAGTGCATTACATGTAGACAGGCAAAATCTAAAGTTAGACCGCATGACTTGTATACCCCTTTACCTGTGCCTACTCAACCTTGGAATGATATATCTATGGACTTTGTTTTTGGGATTACCAAGGACTCAAAACGGTAAGGACGTCATATTTGTTGTTGTTGATAGGTTTAGTAAAATGACTCATTTCATTGCATGTTCCAAAGCCAACGACACACCACATATTGCTGATTTCTTCTTTAAAGAAGTAGTTCGTTTGCATGGGTTGCCTAAGACAATTGTTAGTGATAGAGATGTTAAGTTCCTAAGTCATTTTTGGCGCACTTTATGGAATAAATTAGGAACTAAACTGTTATTTTCTATTGTTGCACATCTACAAACGAATGGTCAAACTGTAGTAGTTAATAGGACACTCACTACTTTATTGCGTGCTATCATTCAAAAGAACTTAAGGCAGTGGGAGAAGTGTTTGCCACATATTGTGTTTGCATATAATAGGACTGGCCATTCTACTTCTTCATTTTCTCCTTTTGAAATTGTTTATGGCTTTAATCCTTTAACACCTGTGGATATTTTGAAAGGAAGAATGAGCAATATATTTGCTAAGCAAGCCAAGGCATTTGAAGGTTGTCTTCCAACCTGGCGATTGGGTTTGGGTGCACATGAAATCAAAATGATAACGCCTACAAGCGGTTTCCCACACAACGGAAATCAAAATTGCAGCCTAGAGGAGATGTGCGATTTCAAGTCTTGGGGCGGATCAATGATAACGCCTACAAGCTAGATTTGCCAAGCGATTATGGTAATGTTAGTGCAACTTTTAATGTTGCTGATTTATCTTTGTTCGATGTAGGTGATTCGAGGACGAATCCTTTTGAAGAGGAGGGGAATAATAGAGATCGAGGTGCTGACCAAGTTGATGTTCCCAAATATTCTCAAGACCCTTTGCAAGGAATTGGTGGTCCAATTACAAAGAGGATGAAAGAGGCTTTGCAAGGCTTGATCATGGAAGTGAAATACAAAGAGGCGGTTCTCGAAGATTCTAAAACTAAATTCGAAGACTCCAAAACTTCACCGAGGATGGTCACTTATCTTTTTGTGCAAGGGATAGATTTGGAAGGACAAGAAGAGTACAAGGGTTAATTAGGAACTTTAATTTTAGTCTTTAATTAATATGGGCTCTTTATATTTTGGTCAATTAGGCCCAATCCACATCTTTTAGGCCCATTTGGTTTTTTCCTCTTCTTTTAGTTAGGGCTTATTACTTTAAAACAGAAGCCATGATAATTTTTTGGAGGAGAATTGATTATTAAGTGGATAGAGAAAAGCTTTTACTTTGCCTTGTGTTTTTGATTGAATACTTGAGTTCCGACTTAGTCAAAGGAAATTATCAACCTTTGTGGCATCTCAAGATTGGGGTTTTAAGGACTTAGTTTCCTTAGGATTCTAATATGAGCAGCTTCTTCACGTTGCAGCCAAAAATCCGAAATTGTTTTGTTCCATTTCCATTGAATTCGTGGGTTTCACAATGGGGTCCATGTCAAGATGGGAAAAACGTATGTGAAGAAGAGCAACAGTCCATATGTAGATCTAGTGCTACTTGAGCCTAAAAAGGATCGGATATGGAGAATGTCCATTGATTGTAGGGTAGTTAACTACTTAAAGGTTAAAGTATGCAATCCCATACATATTTTAGAAGAAATGCTTGATTAATTGCATGAATAATGTATTTTTAGTAGAATAGATCAATACAATTGGCTATTGCCAAATTAGAATGAAAGAAGAAGATGAGTGGAAAACTTCTTTTTTAAGACTAAATATGGGTTATAACAGTGGTTAGATGCCATTTAGACTTACTAATTCACCTAGTACTTTCATGAAGTTAATGAACCAAGTTTTACGTACATTCATAGAAAAATTTGAAGTTGTTTATGTTGATGATATTCTAGTATATAACAAAAGTTTAGATGAGCATATCACATGAGATGTGTGCATGTTGTTTTGAAACAAGAATAGCTCTATGCTAATTTTAAGTAGCGTACATTTTGCATGAAAAAAAAGTAGTTTCTTTTGGGTTAGTACAAAATTTATTGAAGTACATGGAGAGAAAGTAAAAACCATCAAGGAGCAGCCTGTATAACTAAGGTTCTAAGCTTCCATGGTTTAGCTAGTTTTTGTAGGCGTTTAGTTTTAGATTTTAGTACACTTCTCACACTGCTCAATGAGATTGTGAAAAATAGTTGATCTTTGGGATATTGATCAAGAAAATACTTTTAATATTATTAAGGATCTGTTGTGTTCTGCATCTGTTTTAGCACTATCTATGTTTAACAAAACTTTTGAGATTGAATCGCTTCAGGAATGGGAACTGGAGCCATTTTAGTGTAGGATAGGTGAACAAAAGCTTTATGCTCTTGTTTGAGCTTTAAAGACCCAACATTACCTATGGCCAAAGGAGGTTGTAATCTATACCGATCATGAATTATTGAAACATCTAAAGGGTCAAGGTAAGTTGAACATAGGGCATGCTAGATGGATGGAATATGTTGAGACTTTTCCCTATTCCTATTCATTCGGTACAAACAAGGTAAGGAGAACATAGTTGCTTATGCATTATCCTGAAGGTGTGTGTAGATGCTGTGTGCCTAAATGATGGTTACTTGTATGAGGGAAATTGAGTGCTTAATTTTATATTGGCCTAGGATGAAAAATATATGTTAATCACATTTGTAGTATATGCATTACTTGTAAAAAGGCCGAATCTAAGGCTACGATGGTTGTATACACCCTTACATAATTTCTAGTAAGTCATAGGTTGATGTGTCTAAAGTCTAAACTTTGTGTTAGGGCTGCTTGGACTAAAAGGACTACATATTCTATATTCGTGGTGGTGGATAGATTTAGTAAGATGGCATATACCTAGGAGTGTTTTTTTTTTTTTTTGGTTAAGGTAAGTGGATTATAACCAAAAGTAAATCATGTACAAAAGCACAGGGGCATACCCCAGACCATAGAAACTATGCGGAGGACAGGCCCCCCTACATAGACAAAACAATGACAAAAAACTAGAAGACTATCCCTCTAGGTAGTACAAGAAAAAATTCCAACGTCCAAACCCAAAGAGCGTTGAATCGACTTATTTTCCATAGTGGGATCCACATTACAAAGTGTATTAAACTTAGAAAAAATTGCAAACATAATATCATTGAAAACCAAGCTAGCGTGCCTAACGAGTGATCAAAGAAACAGGAATTTCTCTCTCGCCAAATGTAGTAGACCATGGCTGCAAACATGGTTTTAATGACTGAATTTCGAAATGAATCAGCCCCAAATTGTTGTGCCATCCAACCTACAAGCTCCTCCCAAGGACGGTGAATGATAGGTATGTTACATTTACTACAAAAGTGCCTCCAGATCCACTCCGAATATGGGCAAGTAAAAAAGAGGTGAGCTGCATCTTCTTGGTCACTCCCACGAAGAAGACATTTAATTTCCTCAATCAAACCAACCCTCCAAAGCTTGCTTTGAGTATTAACTCCATTACAAAGAAAGAGCCACACAATGAAAGCATGACGAGGAATATGCTTACCAAACCAAACAAGTTTATGCCACGATACCGCCTCCCTCCTATGCCAAAGAAACTCCCAAGCTAAGCCAATAGTGAAATGCCCATTCGGCGCACCAACCCATTGTATAATATCCGAAACAGTTGGATTAGGGATGAAAGTATGGGGAGTGGCGTGAATCACCTCCAACCAGTTAATAGATAAACCTAGTGGCCATCTCCAACTCATCCCATCAACAATGGCAGCCACCTTGGCATCCTTTCCCAACCCTGAATCATAAATAAGGCGATCACCAAATAAACCATGTAAAGGGCCTAAAGGATGTCAATGGTCATGCCATAAGGAGATAGCACGACCATCACCAACCTTGAACTTGAGCTTATTTCTCACCAAAATACGAAGGCTAAGCAGCTTCCTCCACGTCCAAGAACACTCATTCGGGCATTTAACCTCCCAAAAACTCCTACCCTTCAGCAAATAAGTGTGTATCCAAGAAGACCAAATCGAGAGAGAAGAATCCGTGAGAACGTACCAAATATGCTTCATCATAGCTACCTTATTCCACAAAACCAGATTCTTTACCCCTAAACCCCCTTCCTCTCGTGGCATACATATGCGCTTCCAAGCCACCTTAGCACCACTATGAGTAAGAGCATTTCCTTTCCACAGAAATGACCTAAGAGTGGTCTCCACCTTCTTAGTGACTGCCTTAGGGAGAATAAAGAGAGAAGACCAATACACTTGGATAGAGAAAAGAACAGACTTAATAAGCTGGAGTCTCCCGGCATAAGACAAAGTACGAGAGGTCCAACTTTTAGCCCTTGCCACAATACGCTCCACCAAGACATTACAATCCAAAGCTCTCAATTTAGTAGCAATGAGTGGAATGCCAAGATAACGAACCGGAAGTGAGCCCTCCCTATAACCAAGAGAACCGAGGATCAGGTCCTTAAGATGCACATCCACTCCAAAAGCAAAAAGATTGCTCTTATCCGGATTAGGTGTCAACCCAGAAAGCTCCTCAAACTTATTGAGCACACCACCAATCAAGAGTATCTAATCAACTTCCGCCCTACTAAAAATCAATAAGTCATCTGCAAAGCAAAGGTGAGATATTTTCTCTTTGTCACATCTCCAATGGAACTTAAACCCGTCACCTTGAGTCATATGCCCCATGAGACCAGAGAATACCTCCATAGCAAGAACAAATAAATAAGGGGACATCGGGTCACCTAGACGAAGACCTCTCCCACTCTTGAAAAAACCATGAAGCACCCCATTGATGGCCACAGAAAATTTCGGAGTTGAGATACATTCCGACACCCAAGAAATCATTTTCTCCGGGAATCCAACAATCCGCAAAACCTCCAATATGAAATCTCATCGCACCGTATCATAAGCTTTCATAAGATCAACTTTGAGAGAACATCTTGGAGCTCCCTTATTCCGATGATAATTCCTCAAAAGTTCTTGAGAGAGAAGGACATTATCACTGCGTCTTCCTTCCACAAAAGCGGTTGTTGAGGACCAACAATACCAGGCAGCACTTTTTTGATTCGGTTAGCAAGTATCTTAGCAATGCATTTATATATTGTATTACAACAAGAAATGGGAAGGTAGTCCTTAACCTGAGTGGGATTAGGAACCTTAGGCACAAGAGCAATCGAGGTAGCATTTACCTCCTTAAGAAGCCGACCAGAGTGGAAAAAAGATCGAATGGCCGCAAGAACATCATCACCCACGATACTCCAATCCCTCTTAAAGAAAGCAACATTAAAGCCATCCGGACCCGACGCCTTATTATCTTTCAAGGCAAAAAGAACCGCTTTAATCTCCCCATCCGATACCTCCTTGGCAAGTTCACGCCCTTGTACTTCGGAAATGCACGAAGGTAGAGCTTGCTTCATAGATAGAAGCGTGGAGAAAAATTCCATAAAAGTGTCCTTTACTGCGCTTGGTTCCTCCACCCTACTCCCATCCTCCTTACAAATAGATACAATCTTACTTTTGCTATGATGATGCTTCATGGACTTATATAAAAATCTGGAGTTTTGATCTCCTAGTTTGAGCCATTGGATACGAGATTTTTGCTTGAAAAAACTCTCCTCATCTCTACTCAAAGTAGCATATTTCTTTACCGCCTCCACTTCCGCCTCAATAAGTCTCACATTTAATGGATTTTGGTGAACCAAGGCTTGAATCTCCTCCATCTTTGCCTTAGCAGCCCCCACACGAGAAGGTAGATGAGAGAACACCTCCTTATTAAACCTTTTAAGTTCAATCTTCAAGTTCTTCATCTTTGAACATAACCTATACATAGGTGTACCAGCAATAAAACCTGACCAAACCCTATCAACCAAAGGCATGAAATTAGGATGCTCTCCCCAACAATCAAAGTATTTAAAAGGAGTTGGGAAACTAAGTTTTTATTTTCGACTGCATGTCACCCACAAATAGATGGACAAATCAAAGTAGTTTAGATGGGAAGAATAAGACTGAATTGGTAAATTCAATTTATGAGAAGTTTCGACTTCAAAATGAAAAAAAGAATGAAGTAATTCTCTGGCTAATAAAGGAAGAAGATATGTGACATTTGAACGATTGATTGGGTTTTGGTGCACATGCAAAAAGAATATTTTCCAGCCCAAAGTAGGTCTAAATTGCATCCTAGAGGAGATGGACCATTCCAAGTCCTTGAGAAATTTAATTACAATGCCTATAAATTAGACCTTCCTGGTAAGTATAATGCATTTTTTACTTTTAATGTTGCTTATTTTTCTCTCTTTGATGCATGTGAAGATTCAAGGTCGAATTATTTTGAAGAAAAAGGAAATGATAAGAACCACAGAAGGCAAGCTAGTAAGGATGCATGTTCCCGATGGATTAATAACAAGATCTTATTGCAAAGACGATCAAGGAAGCTTTGCGAGGAGTTGTCCAAGTTACATGAGTCAAGAGTTCAA